>OZ020274.1:13984958-14212697 GCA_963971205.1 Aethes cnicana
ACATTGGCCATGTCTGACATCCCATACAGTAGCGTGGGAGTTATAACTGAATCCATAACTTTCTTCTTCAGTTAACGTCCACTCTAGATTTAAATATATGCTTGTAGGACCAATACGCGTTCCCAAGCTTTCTTTATTCTTCTCTCTACTTCTACTAAGGGGAAAGGATCTTTGAAAGATATTTTTTGGCCCAGATATATATACTCTTGAACATATTTTATTTCCGTAGACTGGACGGTAATTGGCCACGGTTTGCTGTTTGTTATTATACATGTCTTGTCAGGGTTCATCTCAAGGCCACACATTCTGCTTCGGGCGTCCAGAGTTTGGAGCATATACTGAATTTTTGTATGGTTTTCGGCTAACAATACGATGTCGTCAGCAAAGCGCAAGTGGGTTAGGTGCATTCCATTTATATTTAGACCACAATTCGACCAATCCAATTGTCTAAAAATGTATTCTAAAAGTGTAGTAAATAAATTAGGCGATATCGGGTCTCCTTGTCTAACGCCTCGTTTTCGTCGGAATACAAGATTAGCGCGTTTAATTAAAGCATAAGATAAGATTAATGTTTTCGCTGACAAACTTAAAAAGAAGCGACCCCGTGTTCCGCGGATTCTGGGCTGCGCACGCGAGCTCGTATCGCGGTAAACGCTAAGTCAATAAGAACTTTATTAATTATCAAGAATCTTATCTTATCTTTAAGTTGAACCTCTTGTTATTGTGTGATAAAACACTTGATAAATTATCGTATGTAGCATAAGAGCAATTACTTTAATAATAAGGTACTTATGACCTACGTAATTAGGATCATACTACTATAATCCTAATCAAACAACCATTTGTATTATTTACTTTATGATTGCAGTCGGGTAAGTCATAGGACATTATTTCGGTTCTGAATAAATTACTTATAGGTAATCATACTAGTATTAGAACCGGGAGACGAGTTGTCGGTAGGCCTCCAACAAGATGGAGCGACGACCTCGTGAAGGTCGCGGGAAACCGGTGGATGCAAGTAGCACAGGACCGGTCTGAGTGGCGAGCCTTGGGGGAGGCCTATGTCCAGCAGTGGACGTCTTTCGGCTGAAATGAGGACTAGTATTATAAAAGCGAAAGTAAATCTGTTTGTCTGTCTGTCTGTTACCTCTTATTATATATTACTTCACCCGTGAAGCCGTGGTGGCCTAGTGGTTTGACCTGCCGCCTCTCATGCAGAGGGTCGCGGGTTCAAATCCAGCTCGCACCTCTGAAATTATTCATGTGCGAAATTCAATTTGAATTTACCACTGAGCTTTTCGGTGAAGGAAAACATCGTAAGGAAACCTGCACGCATCTGCGAAGTAATTCAAGGAAGTATGTGAAGTCCCCAATCCGCACTGGGCCCGCGTGGGGACTATAGCCCAACCCTCTCGTGATGAGAGGAGGCCTGTGCCCAGCAGTGGGCCGTAAATAGGCTGTTGTTGTATATATTACTTCACGCTTAAACCGCTGGACCGGTTTAGATGAAATTTGGTATAGATTAGTTCCGTGTCCCGTTCGAGGTGGTCCAGTTTGAAAAGGATATACTTACCCTACCTACTTTTGAAAAACGCATAGTTCCCGCTCTAAGCTAGTAGGTAAAGAAATAAGTTTTGAATTGAGTACAAACACAGGTCATAAGTAGCCATCAAAACATTGCCTTTTCGACTCTACTCTTGGCCGTAGTACACAAGCTTGTTACCAACAAATAGAAAGCTCCTTTTGAGTCGCTTACAAAGAAGCGTTTCTTAAACCAGACGAAAAATATAATAAAGCTATAAATTCCGCTATACACCGACCGGTAGGTAACTTCAATCGATCTCACGTAAAAATAAATGACTTGCGAAATGGGTTCAAATTCCCACCATTAACCCATCAAGGAAAAGTAAATCATGACGATTTGAATTAATTAAGTCATTTATTGCGGCGAGCCGGCGAAATTGCTTACATTTGCATCAACATGATTTTAGACGATAACAAGTTTCAACAATGATATACGACTACGTTGGCCTGTTGTATTTGGGGCAATATAACTGATTGGTCTCACAAAATTAGCAGAATGAGACCCATTTCTAACCAACGAGATATTTATGAATTTTATGATGCCTAATCTAACTTAGCGGTCATAATCTTAAAAAAATCACAGTACCTACCGAATTTAATTAATTTTAAGCATTTTGAGGCACCTTTCCGCATAGTTAGTTTGGCCTGTTTTTAGGGTTCCGAAGTCCACAAGGAACCCTTATAGTTTCGCCATGTCCGTCCGTCCGTCTGTCCGCACTATTGCTCGGAGATGCTTAGTTCTAGAAAGCTGTAATTTGGCATGAATATGCATATTAGTTACGCTGACAAAGTGGTACAATAAAATTTTGAAATATATTTTTTATAGGGTACCTCCCCTACTCGTAAAGTAGGGATGTATTTTTTTTTTCTTGCGTACCCCGTGGTGCGGCATATCGTTGAATAGATCTTAATAAAATATTGTGGGTTTGTTAAAACCATTTTTTGATTAAGTGATGCGTTTGTGAAATATTAAGCTTTAAAGTGCTATTTTTTGTTAGGGTCACGTGTCCCCCCCCCCCCTGCCAGCTAAATGGTGGTATTTGGATGGCTGAAAAAAATCACGGTTGTGGCATACCTATATAACGTAGTTGAAAGGAAAACTATCACAGCTAAGTAGGCTGTACAAACTTACGAGTCATAGTCGACCAACTTATGATGATGATTTTTCTCGAGCGGCAGGGGCGTCGGGCGGGCCCGTCATACCTACCACAGGCTAGCTAGATGCTAATAAGTCTTAGAAAGGTACAGTGGGCATCGTCAACTACGGAACCCTATACTTTGCGCGTGGCCCGACACGCACTTGGCCGGTTTCTTGTTAATAAATTCAAAAGACAGCAAATAGTCACTACCTACCCACCTGTGTAGATTACCTAAATTATTCAATGAAAACGTACATATTCAGTTAATGAAATTAAAGATTAAATAACAATTTCCTTTGGCAGAAAAATGACAACCAAGTAACTAATTTTGTATAAGAATTTATTTACATATTTAAAAATCGAAGTTAAAAACAGTTCTTTCTTAGTAAATTGTACATAATATACAAACATACCTATACAAATATAATAGCAGTATTATATTATTACTCGTAGCTTATTATCAATATTATTGCACGATTAATGTAACTTATAATCTACGTTTAGGTACATAATATGTGCTTACACACACTAACACGTCATACAATAGGTACATTCAGTGAAGCTAAATATACTTAAGTATTTCCTTAAACCAAGCCAATTTACACAGTTGATCATTTGCGTGAAACGAAACAACCAGATGGTTCTGATCAAAAAGAAAATTCCAAGTGTTGTACATGAATGGTATTGATATGGAAGACACATTGAGCTTCATACGTCCACGAATAGTCACGTTACAGTTTATGGGGCACGATTTTCCCCTGCATGAGGGGCTTGAGGTACTTGTGGAAGCTCTCGTTGACGGGTTCTGCGTTCAGAGGACTCTTCATGGCTTCCTCCATCAGACGCTCGTACACTCTACCGTCGTACGCACCCAGGGCAGTATTCAGAACCTGGAAGTGTTAAAGTGGAAAATTGCGTGAATTTCGTGACGCATGCTCGTCAAAATTGAAAAAGCAGCGGAATTCGAAAGGCTTCTAGCCTTTGCCTTCCTCACGTAGATTTAAAATTATCATTTTAGTTAGATTATCTTAAGTCTGCAGACTTTGAGATCTCCTCTTTTTTTTGACGGTCAATACCGTCGTTCATTTAGGCCCGGTTCCTATATCCACGAAACGCCTCGTTTTGCCTACGGACGGTTGATTTTTGACATTTGTTCCATAGAGAATCTGTCAAATTTTAACCGTCCGTAGGCAAAACGAGGCGTTACGTGGATATAGGAACCGGCCCATCAATATTAGTGGTAGAGAGAAAATACCAAGATTATAAAATACCAAGAGTATAAACAAAACAAGATAGGTGTGTCCGAGATCAAAGACGGAATAAGTTTAAAAAGAACCCTTGAAACTAGGGATTTAATTGATCTTCAATATTGACTTGAGCGCAATATCATCTTCCTCCTTATACGAAAAATCAAGCTGGATATTGAACACGAGAAATGGCCACAGCAGCCTTTACGTCCCATCGCATCACGAGAGGGTCGCGTCTCACCTCGTCTCTGAAGTCAAAAGCGTCGACCAGACCCACGGCATTTGGTCTGATCTTCAGGAGCAACGATTCGTACTTGCTTTGCAGCTGTTTCACATCATCTGCCGTAATTGGGGTGTACTGAAACAAAAGGCAACTAGAAAACAAAAGCAAATCAATGTGGAATGTCAATGATCGAAAATTGACTTCAAGCATCGACTTAAAGGCCTTTTCTCAAACATGCTCGGAAATGTTCGTGCTACTTTCAAAAAAAGAAGACGCGAAGCTGTCCATTGCCGGCCTTGGCCAACAAAAACATTATTGTCGTGTGTGTTTTTGTTTAATTCGCTTGCTATTTGAGACACCTCTGTAGAGAAACTGACAAATCCATGGAGGTACTAAGTACAACTTCCATGGCCAAATCATCCACGATCATGGAAGTAGTAAATACTGATGTGGGGTAAGTGCGCCTAAATTTATTTCGCCCCTATGCCTTGTAAACAGCCAACTACTAGTTAAGTAATATATATAGGTTTCGATATATTTATGTTAGGCGCACTTACCCCGACTGACCTTACGTATTTCCTCGCTGTTTGAGAAAAGCATTATATATACCTCGTCCGGCAATGCGCTACTTGGCGGCCTCTGCAATAATGTACTATTAAATCATGAATTGCGAATCAAGTAATTTTAGCGATCACTTACCACACAAGATTTGACACGTGATTCTATGGAATATACCATAATTATATGCTCTAGAAATTGCTTTCACGAAAATACACTCAACGGCAATGAATTCGGGTCACTTTGTATGGAAAATGCTATACAAAGTGTCCCTAATTAATTCCTGTTGAGTGTACTTGGTTACCTACTCACTTACCAATAACAAATCGCCCAGCCGCTCCAGAGCCCAGTAAATCGCGTACAGCTCCAAAAGCTGGTACAGGACTGTCCTGGTCTCTCCACTTAGAGTGAAGGTCGTGGCGTCCAATTCGGACTTGTACACCGAGAGGATGATGAGGCGTGAGTGCGCCTGTGAACACAACAAGTACATAAATATTGAGTCCTCAATCGGCATCGACCGGATGCCGAATCAGATGTCCTGGAAACTGGGAAGTTACACGGTGATATGACTGTGGAAGATGGACCTAAAAATATAAAGTTACTATTTTTCCCTCGGGTAAAACTTGGAATGAGATTTGGATTTAGTACCTCTGAAGCAGCAACCAGTTGCACCGATGTCAGGTTCCATGCATCTTCTTGTGACAATCCGTCACTTGTATGCTTCTGCATGCCGAGCAAACAGGCCTCCACTTTTCTGCAACACAATAGAACATTTACTCACCATCACCATCCTCCCTCTCCAAAATTCTTGCGACGCTTCTAAACAACGGGTACTGTCCAAATTGGCAAAAGGTACATGTAAGTATATGTGGCCAATTTGCTGAATTAATCATGAGTATGTGCTTAAGTGGAGTCTGCAAGATGTAACAAAATATATCGTCATCTACATACCCAGCGGCAACTTTTTGGAAGCCTCTGATGATGCCATCTACGGAGTTGGTCCACTTGTTCATCTTGCGCCGATCTGCGAGGTAAGCCACTGAGGGGCTCACTTTCTCGCCTTGCGCCACTTGCATACCCGCTTTTACTAAAGCCCTGCAAGAACAAAATCGTTAATAGGGTACTCATAACATAAGTCAGTTAAAAATGCAAAGATCGGTTTTGGTTGGGTCGGCTATTGCTTCAAAAGCTGCCTTTGAATGTGATACCAGTCGACATACGCCCGCTATTCGATGACTTTCTGATCCAATTTACCATCAGTCCTGCGAACAATATGTCCCGTACACTGCCACTGAATCTAAAGCTATTAAGTATTAGGCAAGGTCGTAAAGGGACATACCTCGCTGTTTGCAGGTACAGCACAGTATTCTCGCCTTCATAGGTGTTAGCAGCAGTGACGTTGCCGTATATCTGTGGAAGGTTTGAGGACAGCATGTAGCCGTGCCCGCCGCAGGCCAGCCGGCAGCGCTCGACTAACACCGCCGCGTCCGCTGTCGACGTCGCCTTGAGACAACAGGCTAATACGTGCAGCTGGAAGAAAGAAAGAAAAAAAGGTAATCTTACAGGTATACTTTAAACGCACTAATCTTGTATAAAGACAACTGGTCGTCTTCGGTATCTCAAACGGATGACCAATCGCGATACCATTGCAATTGTAAAAAAAGCTATAGCCCTCACCTCAGGCAGGTTGTCGAGCTTGCCCGCCGCCAGCTCCTCGTTGACCTTCCGGTAGATGTTCCACAACCAGAGGCAAGTGATGGAGAACGCGTGGCTGGTGGCAATAGCTATGAACAGCTTGTGCTGCTGAGTTACGTAGTCCAGGATCTGGGGCTCGGGTTCGCTGGAATATTGTTTGTTGACATTACTCATTGGGTATAGGTACGGACACGAAAATTAGGGATGTTTCGAAGTTGGTAACTTGAACAAAAACGAAATAACGTTTCAGCCACATAAATGCCAAGTCTGTCGCTCGAGTTTGATCGAGATTAAGTATATCATATCTGGATAGTTTCCCAACAACAAATTATGGAATTCTGCTTTGTCTTAAAAAAGCTTTCAAAATAGAGTTCTGTTCACCTCTATAGTGGATTACTGGGTTATTGGAGAGAATGGCATTGAAATTTGTGGACGAAACGTAAGTTCTGTGCAAATATTAAATAATAAGTTCTGTCCCGTAATCTCGTACACGTCTCGGCGACGTCGGGCGGTATACAAATGGTCTTAGGGCTGTTTTATCCAGTTGGCGTACAAGCTAAACTGAATAATTCTAAAGTATGAAATGAACAGAATATACTTACTTCGGTTTAAGTTGCGACTGATGGCGGACGGCGGCGTACCGCGTGGCGATGGTCACCGCCTTCCCGATGTTGTTGGACATCGTACATAGAATTGACACCCTGATGAACACCATCGTTCCGTACGTGAGCTTACTGTTGCTGCCCGGCACGAATGTTCCGTCCTGGAAGACGAAAACAAATATGTCATCTACAAAAACGAATACCATGTCAATAAAGAAAGAACTCGATTTACATAACAGATATTAACGCCAGAGAGAGTGCCGTATACAAATGTGACCTTACTGCTTTTCATACAGTCAGCCAGCAAAAACAGATAGACGAAGTGGCCATCAAAAATGAGTCCACCTGCACACTATTAAGCCCAGCTAAGGAAATAAATGTAACAGCTCTGAATACAGAACGGATGCTTTTGCCGAACCACTAGCGAAGATTTATCAGTTCTTCTTGATAATCACCTTAAGTATCTGCGCATTCTTCATCAGCATCCTATCCCTGGGTATCCTATGGTTCTCGAAGCCGAGGAACCCGTTGTTGACGGTGTTGAACCCCAGCTTGGCGCCGATCTCGCCCAGCTTCACGCCCTTCATCGGCATATGGGTGTCCAGGTCTCGGATCTGGACCATGAACGGATGGATGCCGCAGCTCTTACCCTGGCTGTACGTGTGGGCTATGACCACACAGTGGTTTGCCGTGTGCGCGACTGTAAGAAGAATTTTATGGAACTGTAATTAGGACTTTAATGTGATGTGATGGATTTCAGAGCATTGTCTAATTACAGGAACTTTTTAAAGGTACGTGTTCATTGTATTTACGTGATTAAAATTTGGACATATTTCTTGGATCTTCTAAAGAATCTGCTTCAGAAAGAAGAGCTGTGCGATACTATGAGAAGATGACATCGTTACAATATTGTAACGATGTCATCTTCTCATAGTATCACCTGTTAGGTATATACCTAACAGGTGAACTTATTGATATGCCAGCATACCTTTATCTTAAGCTGTTTATGCTTCTGAAATTGCAATTTAAACCCGTATCAAGATTCATAAAAGTCCAAAGACTTAGATAAAAACAGCTATTACAGCTGGCACTTATGCAATTTTATAATACCTCACCTCAAAACGTTATTTTTTATAAGTAGGTATATCGCTTCGAAGGTAAACGTGCTATCTTGTGAAAGGTCATAAAGTACTTACGGCCTCCGGGCCACCACTTGAAGGCAGTTAGTACAGGGCTGTTGAGGACAAATTCTTCAGTCTTGGGGTCGTATTCGGCCGTCGTTTCGAGACCTCGGATGAATGTGCCGTGGCCTAACTCGGTCTGTAAAATTAAGGATTTAAGAATTAATAACATAGAACTCCAGCGAAATTGTATTTTGAATTTACCAATAGGTGTGTAGAATAATGGTTTGAACTACTCTACTGCCTCTCGCGTAAAGGATCGCGAGTTAATATCTCGTACCTCTTAGTTTACTTTTGAAGGAAATTTTAATTTACTACTGAACGGATCGGCGACGGGAAACATAAAGAGATGATACCGAGATGAGAGTCCTGGGCCCACAAGATATTGTAGTCATGGCTGAGACCATGAAGGACCTCAGTAATGTGCTCATTGGTCTGAGAAATTTCCGATCGATGGTCTGAAAATGAACATGGACAAGATAAAAATCTTGGCTAATGTCCATGTTTGTGCCAAATCCCGTACTAATAATCGGAGGGTCTGCTTAGAAGTGGAAGGAACCAATCTGGTGTTTCAGTAGTAATGGTGTTTTCAGTTTATTAAATTAATGAAGACAGGAGCATCTTCGTACCTACCTGTGCGTAAGTGCCGATGATTTCCATATTTTTGATCTTTTTCAGCCAGTACGCTTGCTGCTCCTCGTTGCCTTGGCCGGTGACGACGTTAGCAAACATTGAGTAGTGCAGCATCAGGGGCGAGTTCTCTTTGAAAATCGCGCTGGTTATTGTGGTCCTGATGCCTAACCTGCAATTTAACTGATCATATATAAATACTGATCCATCTGTGAGGGCGTTTGGAGACTGATTTAATTCTTTCAGCTGTGCACTTGCAACTGACTGACGCTCAATATCATCGTCCGAATAGGAAAATGGGCTAGCCAAGTGCCGAGAGTACGACAACCGGCGTGGTGTAATGTTCGAACGGAGACCAGAGACCAGGTTCATAGAAATGAATGCAGACAGTCTGTAATATGATATGCTCAAGATTCTTTGAAAAGATCAGTGCCTAAGGACCTACGTAAGGAGTAGGTTACCAATAGGAAACTGGACAGAAGTTAAGAAGAGAGAGATGTCGAGAAAAATTGACTAGGTAGTGTTTGGGGCTTATTGAGATTTTGATAAAGCAGTTTTGATTTTTGCGGCCTACAACGTCTCCTTTTGGGACAACTTGGCCAAGTTTAGATAACGAGTTGAGAGATAAATAGGTATTGTTGGTGAATATCTGACCTGGCTTTCTCTTCCTCGGTGAGGCTGTTATCCTCGAGGTTGCCCAGGGTCTGGTGCATGATGACCGCCTTCCGCACCGCATTCTCGTACCGCTCCTTGTGACTCAAGTACTCATCGGGGATCTTGTCTTTAAGACCTTCCACGCTGAGGACTTTGTTCTCTGGAAACATATTCTATATTATCGAATCGGAACATAGCGGTGAACTGGACAAAATGAACACCAGGCCTTACCGGCTGTGAACTGGTATTTCGATTCGAAACATCGGCACAAAAATAAGATTCCGATGTTAGCTTTATTTCTCCTTCTGTAGGTATATTTACCTTGTCACGTTATCATATCAGTTTGTTACGCAAAATAATCATCGATATTCTGATTCCGAGGTCCTTCGAACCGGATGTAAATAGTAAAGAGGATCTGTTTTAATTATAAAACGTCTATTGCTATTGTTTCCAAGTTCTTAGGTCAAATTGACAATGTTATTGTCCTGTCGCGATAATTGATTGCTATTGACGGCATTAAAGAATACAACCTCAAATATTTCTTTAAAGATAAAACTTACAATCGAATGATATTTAGTAAAACATTTTTGTGGCACAATGCAAAATACGAGTAGGTACGATGATTTAAGTAGAAATACTGTTTTACACATGGAAAACCTGATTCCGATATCTAGACAAAAAGTAGCCAAATTTTTACCAACATTTTCTAGTTACTTACTCAGTGCATGAAGGAACAATAAAAATTCATCCATCCATCCGAACAGACAATTATTCAAGTTTGCAGTATTAATTACTTAGGTAAGTAATTCGAATAGCGCCAGCTTTCTCCGAGTTAATTAACTGCTAACTCTCTGTCTAGAACTGGATATCAGGAGTATCCTTATTTTAATGAGTCGGTAAGTAATCCCGTGAAAATTCATTGAAGGATTTGTAGGTAATTAATTACCTATTAAGAATAGTAAACTTTAGGTATCTGTGCTTTTGATGGATATTTATTCTTTCACGCATTGAAGGGCTTTGGTCACCAAAGTTTGGTGTGGTATGGAATGATGGAAATAGAACATACAGAAAACATAGTCATGTTACATCCCAATATTTTCTGAATTTCTGGATATTTGTGAAACAGCGCGGCGAATAGCGAACACATTCCTAAATCGTAGTTAGTTACTTAGTGTTAGTGCAGTAAATTTAAGAACTCAAGTCATTGCTCTGTATTTATAATCAGGCGCAATGAGGCGTCTATAAGCAATTGACACAAACGTCTAATCATTGTTTACTTTCTAAACATTCGCAATAAAAACTAACCTGTTTCCCGCCGTTTTTTCGTAATCTTCTCCCCTCCATCGAGGAAGTGTGTCAACTCCTGCACATTGAAGTTGCAATTTTCGCGTTCTCTTTGTAAATCTTGGTTTATTCTCGTGTTTCCGGGCATTCTACTTGCGACACGTTCGCCCCGCACGGAATGTCAGATGGCACTGTTGAAGAAGGCCACTACAACACTGCGTTATCTATTAGATGTTATAGACGCTATCTTGCGATTCGAGATCAAAGTGCGTTCAAGCAATTTGATCTTTGGGCAATTAGGTAAAAGTTATACTCTAGCACGGCACGAATTTGACGCGCGGATTTGCAATAATAGACTCTTTATCAAGGCTGCAAGTGTTGCGCCGCACGCCATATTAATTGTGCCGGGTTTTACTCAAGTGATTCACTTCACGTGAATGCGTAACATAACCTCAAAAAGTAAATCTACGGCCGCCTGTTTTAAGGTTCAAATTGAAAACGTAGTCGAATAATACTTAGTACAAATTGTTTAATTGAACAATGCAGTAACGTAGATGACCGGTAACATGGTGCAATGTAACTAATTAATCAACCGTGGGTACCTAGTTTGAGGAAGCCATCGTACAATGCCGTTAGTGAGGGTTTTTAATTAGGTATTAGGTAGGTATGTATTAATCACACGTTTAAAGTTAACTTTGTTTACTTAAACTAAAAAATATATAGGTAAGTAATAACTCAGCTGATGATTACAATCCGACCTCAGGGCAGATACCTATTTTAATATAGTCAGTTTGTATTGTGGTGTATATAAACAAGTGATTTCATGCATGCCTGATAATAATTACAAAGATCCAATACTATTTCCACATCTAAGTGGGAGGGCCTGATGGTGTCCGTCTAAATGGTACCTACCATCCCCTAACTTAAGTAAGCCTCTGTGCTGTGAGGTTTCGAGGCCGGCGGCGCAATGGTAACGCCTCTTATTGCAACTGTCTACTTATAGGCAGCGGTGGCGAATTCCCATCAGGTCGTCTACCTATTTGTCTATGTGAGTGCATGATTTCTATTTACCATCATAATTTCAGCTGAACAATGTCCACTGCTGTACATAGGGAAGCCGTGGTGGCCTAGTGGTTCGACCTACTGCCTCTCATGCAGAGGGTCGGGGGTTCGACTCCATCTGCGAAGCAATTCAAAGATGTGTGTGAAGTCCCCAATCCGCACTGGGCCCGCGTGGGGACTATAGCCCAAACCCTCTCGTGATGAGAGGAGGCCTGTGCCCAGCAGTGGGACGTAAATAGGCTGTAATAGTAGTAGTAGTACATAGGCCTCCCCCAAGGCGTCTTGTGCCACTCACATCTACCACATTCCCGCGACCTTGACCAGGTCGTTGCTCCATCTTGTCCACCGCCAATCGTCTCCCGGTTCGCGGACGCCACTCGAGAAAACTTACTGGCCCCATCGCCCATCAGTCCTACGAGCAATGTGCCCACTTAAGGTCGTTCCCTGACCCAGCATTGGCAAATTGCTCATGTAGGATCATACTTTTCTAAGAAATGTTAAAAGTTAAAAATATAAAAGACATATGTTATATTTGATTATATCGAAACGAAACGAACGTAACGAAACATTGCTCGATACAATTTAATTGCAAAGTAACCTCTAACTCGGACCTTTAAGCCAACTTTACTCCATTTTATTATATGAGACAGTGTAAAACTAAATAAAACAGAAATAATATCCATATTATATGCATACATTGACAGCTTTATAAATGCCATGTTTTTAGACGGTATTTTTATACTATTCTATTTTATTTTTAACTAAATCAGGCGTTCTGTGCGTAGCGCTTTCTCTTTCACTCGTTGCACGAGTGACAGTGACGGCTGAGCTGGGCATAGAGACGGCCTTAGATCCGCAACGGAATTCTTCGGGTTACATAAGTCGGTAACCGGTAGAAGCAAGAGGCACAGGATCGGTCTGAGTGGCGAGCCTTGGGGGAGGCCTAAGTCTAGCAGTGGACTTCTTTCGGCTGAAATGTTGTTGATGATGATGATGATGATGATGATGACCTATGGCGGTGACCCAGTCATTTCTATTTCCTAATATCTGTTGTCAAACTTTTTATAACGTAATCCTAATCAGAGGGGTAACTAAATACGATGTTAGATTACTGAGATAAAATATGTCACTGATAGTAAACATTAATATAAATAAAAAATACGACGAAAATAAATAATGATAAAGATGCGTAGGTACCTAGGTAGTTAAGATAAACAGTGACCCCTGTTGCGTTGTCGATTTCAATCCGGATTGTCGTCGACAGGAATTTACTTATTATTTCCCAGAACAGCTTATTGCCTACGTCTCGACTGCTGAGCACAAATTCCTCTAGTTTCAGTATATTCTGGGCTGCGCTGGTAGTCTTATATTCAAGAATTGTCTTGTCATGGACGGCAGGTTGAGTCCCCTCTCTTTTCCGTCGTTGGGAAATCCTCATGGACACCAGAATGGAGGTTGTAGCGACGCAGCGGTGAACTAGGGGCACGTTACACCTGGGGCTATAAATATTCGAAGTATTAAATAGGGACATGGACATTCCCTATAGGATCGCTCACGTGTCGCGGCGTTGTCCTCGCTAGTGGTTATTTTTCCATACAAACGTTCTCTACATATTCCTCCCTGGATTTTGATCCTAGATCAATGGATTTTTTAAATAAGATCAATTTCGTCAGTATCTGTGTCGGTACGTTTTGCTTTTAGTGATATTTTTGTTCTTAATAGAACTAGGTGCCAAACAGTGCCGGTGCCGAAACGGCCCGATTGAATAGGCCGCAAAGAAATGACTGGTATACAAAAACCACAATAATAAACGCAAAAATCAAAACGGTCCGACACAGATAATTTCCTTCTCACCCAGTTCCCAAAATTTCATTGCGCTTGGTTTAATTTTGAAAATGTCGAGAACGAAACCTCGATTTCTGAATTTTTTTACGTCGGATTTTTCGACGGAGCTGCAGTTGTCCATATCGCACCTTTTGTCGCAATAGAGCTCCTGTCATATTTTATTATTCTATCCAACAAATGTGGTGGAGGGGTCCACTAATTCCCTCAAAAATGTTCCGCCGCACTATCTTCTCAGTTTAAGAAGTTTGTATAAAAACTATAAAAACAAGTGATGTTTTTTTTTTGAGAGGAATGAAAACGTAATAATTTTGTATAAGTATAAGAGTTTATTTACATATGTAAAAACAGTCCCTTGTAAATTGCACATAATATACAAATAACATTATTACTTAGCTTATTGCACGATTAATGTAACTTATAATTAACGTTTAGGTTTACTTACATAAAATATTTCAGTGGAAACATGACCTAAATATAAACTTAGCTAATTTACATAATGGACCATTGCATAAAACGAATACGATACGAAGCCACTATAGATGGCTTTGATCAACATTCCCATTACTGTTTAATTATTCACTAATTTCACTATTGCATACACGACAGTTACTTACTAAAAAACTAAAAATTATTTCAAGAAACACACTACCACTACTATACACCTACACACCGACTAAGTAGGTTTTCAAATCCCTAAACATTAGTGTGTGCATTCAAAGTCTTAAAATACGGACCTCCCTGTTCCCTATAGGATCGATCACGCGACGCGTGAACTTTAAGCAGCTAGATTTAAAGTTCAACTTGACGCGTGAGCGGTCCTACAGGGAACAGGGAGATCCCTATTTAAGACTTCGAATATAGCCCCTGGCGCAGACTAACAGTAGTTAAATGTCAGACCCCAACAGTAAGCATCAGTTTCCTGGGATTATAACGAAGGATTACATTCATTATAAGTAGATCCCGTTCAATAATGACACTCACAGTTTATGGGACACGATTTTCCCCTGCATGAGGGGCTTGAGGTACTTGTGGAAGCTCTCGTTGACGGGTTCCGCGTTCAGGGGACTCTTCATGGCTTCCTCCATCAGGCGCTCGTATACTCTACCGTCGTACGCACCCAGGGCAGAATTCAGAACCTAGAAGTATGCCAAGTGTTACAGGTTGCGTGAATTGGCCGTTTCAATATTGGGAAAATTGGAGAATCGACATTGAGAATTCTTTAGATTCCTGCCTGCAAACTGACCAGTGTTAACTTTTAAAATTATCAGTTGGGAATTTGTTAAATTTGGCCGACTTGGAGGAAATCTCCTCTTTTATCCTACACTAGCTTTTTCACGCAACTTCGTATGCGCAGAAATATTAAAATGAAAAATCCCGTTTTTTTCGTTCCCGTGAGAATTTCGGGAAATCCTCTCTTAGTGCTCCCCTACGTTCTCTAAGGAACCTGCATGCCAAATTTTAGCTCTCTACGACCAGTAGTTTCGGCTCTGCGTTGATCGATCAGTGAGTCAGTCAGTCAGTTTCATGTTTTATCTATCAATGTATATATATATATACATAGATAGATAGATACTTTTCAATCTTTCAAATGTCGGATTTTATCCAAGATACGGTCTGCCATAAAAAACATGCCATTCTTATTCATATTCTTAAGTTTAATAAAACCATTGGAAACTGTAAGTGCACCGTAATTTAAGATCATCTCCGAACTTATGTAAAAGATTTAGCAGAACATCAGAAAAGGCTTATCTCACCTCATCCCTGAAGTCAAAAGCATCGACCAGACCGACGGCATTTGGCCTGATCTTCAGAAGCAACGATTCGTACTTGCTCTGCAGCTGTTTCACGTCATCTGCCGTAATTGGGGTGTACTGCAACAAATATCATTGGCATGTAATGAAGATCACATACAAGAAAACCGGCCAAGTGCGTGTCGGGCCACGCGCAAAGTATAGGGTTCCGAAGTTGACGATGCCCACAGTACCTTTCTAAGACTTATTAGCATCTAGCTAGCCTGTGGTATGAATGACGTGCCCGCCCGACGCCCCTGCCGCTCGAGAAAAATCATCATCATAAGTTGGTCGACTATTACTCGTAAGTTTGTACAGCCTACTTAGCTCTGATAGTTTTCCTTTCAACTACGTTATATATGCCACAACCGTGATTTTTTTCAGCCTTCCAAATACCACCATTTAGCTGGCAGGGGGGGGGGACACGTGATCCTAACAAAAAATAGCACTTTAAAGCTTAATATTTCACAAACGCATCACTTAATCAAAAAATGGTTTTAACAAACCCACAATATTTTTTCAAGACCTATTCAACGATATGCCGCACCATGGGGTACGCAAGAAAAAAAAATTACATCCCCACTTTACGAGTAGGGGAGGTACCCCATAAAAAAATATATTTCAATATTTTATTGTACCACTTTGTCAGCGTAACTAATATGCATATTCATGCCAAATTACAGCTTTCTAGAACTAAGCATCTCCGAGCAATAGTGCGGACAGACGGACGGACGGACGGACGGACGGACGGACATGGCGAAACTATAAGGGTTCCTTGTGGACTTCGGAACCCTAAAAAACACCCAAATATAGTGTATGACCGACAGAACGGTACTACTTATATAATGCAAATCTGAAAATAGTAGTATTCATTTACAATTTACTGATTTAAGGAAAAAAACCTAAAGCTTACAAAGGGGGTATATGGTTCTGGCGCAAAACGATCTTAAAAGCCACTTAGACAGTGCTTGCTAATAAAAGTACTCGAATATTTATTAAATCATGGTGAGAGAATCGTACTCACCAATAACAAGTCACCCAGCCGCTCCAGGGCCCAGTAAATCGCGTACAGCTCCATAAGCTGGTACATGACAGTTCTGGTCTCTCCACTGAGAGTGGCGGTGGTCGTGGCATCCAATTCGGACTTATACACCGAAAGAATGATGAGGCGTGAGTGGGCCTGTGAATAAAATTCAAGCAAGATATAGTTAGGTATATAAGCCATGAGTACCATGACTATGATATGATAGCCTACGCTGATGTGATAATGGTGGACGAGAGTACGTAAAGATTACAATTTTCCCTAGCTTTCACGAGACTTGGAAAGAGATGTTTTTTTCGTTTGGTTAGGTACCTACCTCGGAAGCAGCTACCAGTTGCACGGATGTGAGGTTCCACGCGTCTTCTTGACATAGTCCGTCACTTATACGCTTCTGCATGCTGAGCAAACATGTCTCTATTTTTCTGCAACACAACAAAATGCCTAAGTCATTTTGTCAGCAATGGGTGTAAGTGTATATCTGGTGTCTGTCTAAGTGTAATAATGCAAGTTTGAGTGCAGCAAATTGGCCATACATGTCTGACCAAGAGTTTGCAGGATGTGATGAAATTTTATACCATCATCTACATACCCAGCAGCCACTTTCTGGAAGCCTCTGATGATGCCATCCACGGAGTTGGTCCACTTGGTTATCTTACTTCGATCCGCCAGGTAAGCCACGGAGGGGCTCACCTCCTCGCCTTGCGCGACTTGCATACCGGCTTTCATTAAAGCCCTGCAAAACAAAACAATATGTGTAAAATTCTTCCATCACTGACTGACAGGCAAAGCAAAAGCACAGCCGGGAACTATTGGTTGTAGTGGAGCACTAAGAGATGATTTCCGGTAATTCTTACGGGCACTTGAAAAAATAGGATCCACGCGGGTTATATATACCACGAACTGAGGATGCGCAAGAACTTTCATTTGATGATCTCTATCACACGGTATAGTTTGAAAAACTTTTTTTGTTTCGTTTGAGGACAACATGTAGCTGCGAACGTCTTCAACAACAATAGAAACATACCTCGCTGTTTGCAGGTACAGCACAGTATTCTCGCCTTCATAGGTATTTGCAGCAGTGACGTTGCCGTAGATCTGTGGAAGGTTTGAGGACAGCATGTAGCCGTGCCCGCCGCATGCCAAGCGACAGCGCTCGACTAACACCGCCGCGTCCACCGTCGACGTCGCCTTTAGGCAACAGGCTAGTGCGTGCAGCTGGGAAAAAGGAAATGACAATTTCGGTTAATAAAATCATAGAAGAAGTAAGGTAAACATAGAATGACAACCTTCAAACAAATCAGCGTACGCCCGAAATAAGTGTTAAATGCTATAATAGATGGCGCTGCCTAAGTAAGTAGCATGTATACAAATTTGAAATCCATGAGCTACATCTAGATGGCGCTGTACAGGCGATGTATGAAAATTGGAAGCTCCCTGGCTATTTCCGATGTACGCCGTAATGTAAGGAGATTGACAGTTTAATAATTACATGGTCTCTGATAAAATAAAGCATGCTCTTATAGTTCTCAACTGGCTGGGCCCAGCAAAGAGAACAAAACACAGGCAGGAGAGAATTCAATCAAGGGATCAAGCGAAGCGATAGATTCATTAAGAAATTCTTTTAATTTTGAAGACTGACTCGTAGTCAGTTCGAGCCTCTATAATAATGTCTGAGCTTGAGTATGTATATGGCTTCTGATCCAGGGGGATCAAATCTTCCGAACTTTTGATCCATGGGGGAAAAATCTTTGACATCATCAGTTGTATAAATTACCCATGGCACTCACCTCAGGCAGGTTGTCCAGCTTGCCCGCCTCGAGCTCTTTGTTGACCTTCCGGTAGAAGTAAAACAACCAGAGGCAAGTCATGGAAAACACGTGGCTCGTGGCAATAGCTATAAACAACTTGTGCTGCTGCGTTACGTAGTCCAGGATCTGGAGCTCGGGTTCGCTGGAAGATTAAGATAATGTCGGCCATTACTTACTTAGGATTTAATGCCATGCAAAGTAGGGACTAACTACGGCGCATTTTGGCGTTAAAAATGAACTAGACAGTAGACAAGGTGACTAAGCAAACAAGGTGCGTTATTTTATTAATAAGGTTGCGAGTGTGGCGATTTGACAGTCAGGTTGATCAGCTTGGAATTAAAGTAAAGACAATAAGATCAAGATACCTACTTCGGTTTAATTTTCGACTGACGGCGGACGGCGGCGTACCGCGTGGCGATGGTCACCGCCTTCCCGATGTTGTTGGCCATCGTGCACAGAATTGTTACCCTGATGTACACCATCGTTCCGTACGTGAGCTTACTATTGTTGCCCGGCACGAATGTTCCGTCCTGGAAAACGAAAACAAGTTTCCCGCTTTATGTGGGGTCGGCACGATATGTTTCTTCTTCCATTCACTCCTATCAGCCGTCATTATAGTTACTGAATTATCTTTTATACGCATATCACACGCGACCGATCAATATAAGTAGGTATTTTATTATTATTATTTTACACAAGTATGTCAACTACAAAATTTCGTAAATTTTTTTGTTAAGAAGAACAGGAAGAACTCAATTTAAAGAACAATTTTAGGTCATTCCTGACCTGTAATGCGTCAAATGTATCATTTCTGCTATCACCCAAAGCTTGTAGATACTATGGGTTCTAGATGCCGTTACAAATTCTCCTTTATAACATGCCGTTTACGATTATCGTAGGCGATCATACGGATCACTCGATGTTCCCTTGACGCTATTGCCGACCCACTGACAAAGATATTTCAGCCAATAACTTCTATATAACTCGATATGGGCCCTCGATATTACCTTAACAATCTCAGCATTCTTCATCAGCATCCTATCCCTGGGTATCCTATGGTTCTCGAAGCCGAGGAACCCGTTGTTGACAGTGTTGAACCCCAGCTTGGCGCCGATCTCGCCCAGCTTCACGCCCTTCATCGGCATGTGCGTGTCCAGGTCTCGGATCTGAACCATGAATGGTTGGATGCCGCAGTTCTTGCCTTGGCTGTAGGTGCGGGCTATCACCACGCAGTGATTTGCTGTGTGCGCCACTGTAAAGAGTACGGATGGCATTAGGTACAGAATTGTTATCTAGGAGGACTTTAACGTCATCATCGTCATCAATTCTGCCACACCTACTTATGACGCATATGTGACGTGACGTAACTTCGTCCTCTTCTGATGATCGCCGACATGGAAAACAGCCGAACGGTGTTCAGTTCGTTAATAATTCATTGCGTAGTGAAATCCTGTCCTCTTGGGCTTGGTATATATACCTATCGTCGGACCCAAGAGAAAGCCAGGCAAGCAGGGGAACGTCCTGTCGATCGTGTGAAAAGTTATGAAATCATAAAGTACTTGTACTTACGTCCTCCCGCCCACCACTTGAATGCAGTCAGCGTGGGGCTGTTCAGAACAAACTCTTCAGTCTTAGGGTCGTATTCGGCCGTCGTTTCGAGACCTCGGATGAATGTGCCGTGGCCTAACTCGGTCTGAAAAGTTAAGGGTCTATTTAGGAAGATAGAATAAAATACCAACGAATATTGTCCACCATGTTTTGAATTGACTACCAATAGCCAATGCAAAATACCACATATACCCGTAGCCCAAACCCACTCGAGATGAAAGGAGTCCTGAGCTGTATAATCCAGAAACCGAAGTGACTGTGTTTATGGGCTCGAGATTTCTAATTCCTATATCGCCCATACAATGTTTTCGTCGGATTTGCCATGACACAGAAAAACCTCGACACTAGTCACTCACACATAACGCTCGCAACGACCGCCGGGGTTAAGGTCACAACATGTGCCTACAACTATTTTTACAGATTTCCTTGTAAAGAAAACTTCTTGAAATAAACATGTTATTTTTTTAAATATGCCCGTAATATCTCTGCTTACGAGCAAATGTGATGTTTTTTTTTAATGTACTTAGTATGTTTTAGAGCCTAAACATACAAGTACATGCTCGTTTGTCTAAAACTTAGACTAACGAGCACACCATCCATCTGATGGTAAGCGGTCACTGCGACCCAATGGAGACCGAAACCATATAAGATCACGAATGCGTTGCCTACCTTGAGGCATAATTCAAAAAAATTCAAAATTCAATCATTTATTCAGCAAATTGGCCACATAGGGGCACTTTTACACGTCAGAAAAAGAATTTACCAGCGCTTCCTAGACCCATTGCTTGAGAAGAAACGCCGCAACAAACTCAAACAGAAGGCCTTTTTTCAAAATTTATAAAATTTACATTACATGTATAAAATATAATATAAAATGGAATGCCTCTGTGCCTGTATTTTCACCGACTGCCTTAACCCACAACAGTGTGAGCACTGATATTTGGCGGCCGGTTAGGGTTAAGACGATTGTACTAACCCGGACACGGACTCTTCTTACCTGTGCATAAGTCCCGATGACTTCCATGTTATTGATCTTCTTCAGCCAGTACGCCTGCTGCTCCTCGTTGCCCTGGCCGGCGACGACGTTAGCAAACATGAAGTAGTGCAGCATCAAGGGCGAGTTCTCTTTGAAAATCGCGCTGGTTATTGTGCTTCTGGTGTCTAACCTGCAATTGTCAATTTCGACAAAGTCTAAACTAAAGGATTAAATAAAAAGTTTCAGATATTTTTTTTCATTAAGTTTATTTAGAGACTGGTGTGTGATGTCATATTGAATCTCTTTCGCTAAAGAGCGTTGTACTCAATAAGTATTACGGATGAAGAGGTTCCGAGAAAGGACATAGGCTACTTCTTATCCTGGAAAAACGCATAGTTCCCGCGGGAACGCGAGAACCGAATTCCACGCGGGCTAAGTCGCGGGCAGAAGCTAGTAGCTAATAAATATACATGTAAAAAAAATATTGTCAATTTAGCTGATCCACCTGTGCCTACAACTGACGCTGAATATCATCGCTCAAAAAAGTACTATATAATGGCCAGGCCACATCTACCAATGCTAGGTCATAGGGTATGCAGGCAATTTGCAAGATGATATGCTCAAGAATCTTTGAAAAAAAGAAAGGATGTGACTGTGAAAATAAATATTATCGTACCCAAATATTACCTACGGAATATCTAGGTTAAGAAATAGTAGGTCCCCTCGAATTTTCCTAAAAATAATTATCATTTGCATTATCAGATCCGGGATAACGTTATAATGTACCTACTATCTTAACTCCTACGTAAGAATTCGGTTACCAATAGAGGAGAGGAGAACTATACAGGTTTCAATGGGTTCTTGGACTGAGGTTAAGAAGAGTGGATATGTCGAGAAAAAACTGCCTATACCTAGTGTTTGGGGGGAAGATTATAACAATTTGCATTTGGTTTTTTACGGCTTACAACATCTCTTATTGGGACAACTTTGCCAAATTAAGATCATAGAGAAATGATACAAGAAGAGTGGCAGAGTCTATACTGTCTACTTGAAGCTAGATGGCGAGCCGAACGCAAAGCATATTTTATTGCTTAACAGTTTACAACTTACAACCTGAAGTCTCTGTGTAATAAGAGGATTTCAAAAAAGAGTTCTAGTTATAATATTAGTTGTAAATTGTTTAGAAATACACTTTGCGTTCGGCTCGCCATCCAGGTTCAAGTAGCGGTAGCAACTGCTAAACGGTCGGGTAATCGGGGTTGAGCCACTGGACGCTAGATGTCGATCTAGTGTTAACCCGGGGTTCGGAGCACGCACTACAGACTGTCACTCTTCTTGTATCATTTCTCTATGATTTAAATAAATGGAGTTGAGAGATATTGTTAGTCAAAATCTAACCTGGCTTTTTCTATCACGGTGAGGCTGGGATCCTCGAGGTGTCCCAGGGTCTGGTGCATGATGACCGCCTTCCGTACCCCATTCTCGTGGCGCTCCTTGTGGCTTAGGTACTCATCGGGGACCTTGTCGATCAGACCTTCTACTCTGAGGACCTTGTTCTCTGGAAGCAAATTTAATACCTATGATGATTGAACACAGACATTATCAAACGTTGTCTCGTTGACTCTATAAATGTAGATTGATTTCTCGCTGTTTTTTTTTGCCCCGGGGGGTTTATTGTATTTGCCCACTACCAATTTGTTTGAAGCAAATTACACTTTACAATTGTAAATGCCACTCAAACAAAGTGCAATTGGTTTGAAATGTCAAATGAAAGACCGAAATATTATTCAGTCGGTCATTTAACATTTATACGTAACTAAGCCAAACTGCTTGCCAGATAAGGTTCAATTTCGTATAGCAAAAATTAAGATTTGTTTGAAACGAATTGCCGTAGAAAATTGCCACAAAAAGCGCAATTTGTTTGGATTCGGACAGTGGGAAAAAAGCGCGATTGGTTTGGACTGGGCAAAAACGAAGTGGCAAATGCAATACAGCGGCTGACGTCGAAACACATACTTTTTTTAATTAATCTTTATCGTCACGTTACCAGTTCGTCATGTTCAAACTTTAACGCTGTAAAAAAACACAAGGTACTTACTTACCCACACCCGTGCAAAGCCAGGGCGGGCAGCTAGTTATAAATAGTTCATCTGTGCTATCAATATATGAATGAAGAATGTGTCTTTGACGCACTGAAGGGATTTGGTGAAATATTGTACTTATTTCTTACTTATGTATTGCAACAACCAAACCATTTCTCATCCAATATTTATTAATTTCTAATTTGCGAAGCAGTGTGGTGCACATTGAACACATAAATAACTTGTAATTAATTATTCCATTAAATTAAAAACATACACGGCTCATTGCTCTGTATATACAAAATGTACCATAAATAGAGGATAATCCTGCAGCGCTAAATAGCCAAGTGTAAATCACTCTTTTTAGGGTTCCCTGCCCAAAGGGTAAAACGGGACCCTATTACTCAGACTCCGCTGTCCATCCGTCTGTCACTAGGCAGTATCTCACGAACCGTGATAGTAAGGCAGTTGAAATTTTCACAGATGATGAATTTCTGTTGCCGCTATAACAACAAAATTCCTGGGCGACCGAGCTTTGCTGGGGTGAAAATGAATTTTCCCAGATATGAGACCTAGCTAGATGGATTTTTCACCCCCGAACCTATACCTACCAAATTTCATCGAATTCGTTAGAGCCGTTTTTGAAAACGTGATTAAGTACACATATATTTATACATGGTGGGTTAGAAAATATGGCAAATAATTAACCCACAGTATCGGCTATCGATTCTAAGTATATTTTATAGGTCTTTAATTTTTTTTGAGTTGGTAAAAAAAAATATTTTGTATAGGATTCAGGCGTCGCTCACACAACCAATCCCATACACAATTATTTTTTTTACTAAGTCAAAAAAAATTAAAGACCTATACAATATACTTAGAATCGATAGCCGATACTGTGGGTTAATTATTTGCCATATTTTCTGACCCACCGTGTATAGGTACATATACAAATATTACTCGTTTAATAGTATAGGTTTAAAAAAAACAGTTTAAAATACCTAAATATTTAAGGGGGCTCCCATACAACAGACATGTTTTTTTGCCTTTTTTTATAGATAATACCTAGTAGGTGTACGGAACTCTTCATGCGCGAGTCCGACTCACACTTGGCCGGTTTTTTTTTAAATAGTTGACCAAATGAATCTGTTTGTCTTGAGATTTGATAAACTGGATCCAATTTTAATAAAATTACTTTAGAATAAGTGTTCTACCTTGGCAACTTACGTGGGCCATGAAAATTTGGTAAATTGGAGAGATTGAAGAGTACTGGTTTCTATTCTAAATATTTTCTTTATTTTTATTAGCTAAGTTCGAATCAGCATTAAATGCGCCAACTTTTGAAGAACTGCATGCATATCACCATAAGATAAGTTTCTTTTACATCGCACGCGATCAGGCTTTACCTACTTACTTTTTCACACGTGAATCGATCTAAAGTTACGAAAATCCGTCACTCGATATGAACCAATAACTGTGGTATTTGATTAAACATATATCTATGAAGAGATATCTTTTCCAGAAACAGCATCTCGTAACTCCTACAATTAGCGACGTGGCACGCAAAGTGTACTTCACAATTCATAATTAAAAATTATAATAGTCGATTACATCATCTCGAAAACCATCCGACTGTAACTTCTTAAATCAAACATTTGCACAGTCATACACTTGGCTTAAACATGGCGCTACATGATTATCCTATATTTACGCGACATCCTGTTTATAATCTGGAGCCTAAAATCACAGTCGGCCTAAAAGTAGCCACAAACGTGAAATCATTGTTTCCTTTCTAAACATTCACTATAAGAACTAACCCATTTCCCTTCTTTTTCTCGTGAGCTTCTCCCCTCCATCGAGGAAGTGTGTCAAATCCTGCACATTGAAGGTGCATTTTTCGCGCTCTCTTTGTAAATCTTCGTTTATTTTCGTGCTTCCATCCATTCTGCTCGCGACTGTCGATCACACAAGCACTGTTGAAGAATGCCACTACACACAACACAATTCACTATTTATCGTCACTAAAGACCAAACATCACAAACGCGCATGTATTTACGTACGTAGGTACGATTTTTTGCTATGCTGTTACTTACTTTTTTGCTATATTATATACTTGTACTTGTTAGGTTAGGTTAGTGTCGTGATGAGAGGAGGCCTGTGCCCAGCAGTGGGACGCAAATAGGCTGAAATAGTAGGAGAGTAGTTAATTTATATTATTTATACTCAAGTTTGGAACGCTGTGCTACTGGGCGTATATTCGAGTTCACGAAGTGATCCTATAGCGAACGAAATAGGAATTTCCTTTTCTTTTTTCCGCTAAGCGATTCGGGACGTCGAAGTGATATCTAAAGTCCGGTTCCTGTGTACACGAAACGCCTCGTTTTGGCTCACGGACGGTCAACATTTGCAAAACAGCAACAAAAGTAGCCGTAGCAAGCAAATTTAACTTGAGGAATTAGTGGGAAGTGGGCATGGATAATTTTAATCATTACTTACCGCCGATATTGACTTAATTTGGCTATTTCCCAAGACACATACCGGCTGAACGAATTCTTCTAGACAATATTCATTAGAACGAAACTCGAAGATAATTTAATCAGCTTTAATATAATTTTACTTTCAAAATAAAATAGTGGATTCGGTCTTTTGTTACCTGAATAATGAAGTCATTGTTTTAACAGACGGGCAAAGGTAAGTACTTAAAGTAAGTTTAACTAAAGTGTAAGCTTCTGAATCCTCAAGTGAGACGTTATTCTTGCATAGGTATAATATCTTTACCTTTTTTAACCGACTTTGGAAAAAGGAGGAGGTTCTCCATTCGTCTGTTCCTATCCTACCGACTTCAAACTCCGACAGCCTGCAAAGTCGGTATCATGTGAACCAACCCAAAGCTGTGACAATCTTATAGTGAACTCAAAGTCCAATAGCCCCCCACGAAACTCGAGTAACTTACACATTTAGCATCCGCGCCTCCCCATCTAATTTACTTGCCTTTTAAGCCCGGGTCACACCGAATGCGTCTGCAGCGCGTCTGCGGCTCTGCTGTACCGCCTTACCTCTGTACCGGCTCGCAAGACAGGTACAGGCGAGCCGCAGCCGCGCTGCAGACGCATTCGGTGTGGCCCGGGCTTTATTTGGGAATGACACAAATACCTCACAAGCACGTACATGGAAACATGTGAAAACCCAATGCTTTGTCACCTTTAAAAGTACCATTGATATTTTTGTGTTATTTTTTGGGCCGGTCGCTGTTACTTTTTTTCTACAGAATATATAAATAATTTATTACTTAACCGAAGTCGAATATTTACATAATTTACAAGTTTTTTTTTAACACGCCTTTTTTATGAGCTGGTAGAAAGTATGTTCTCGTTGGTTTACTTCTGGAAGTTCTGTCAGGGGTACTAAGCGGCACCTTCCTTGTCCGGCAGTTTGCTGATACTACATGGATACGCGAACCCGGCTTCTCGAGCTACTGTTGTCTCATACTGTTCCTTCCGAGATGATAGTATCCTCACCTACTTCCTGTGCTCCCCGTGACATCCCGTCAGCATTATCCATGTTCCTTTCATTTCCTTTCCTATCCCATAATCCGCCAATTGATGTGGTGGGACCTGGTGCAGGGTCCATCCGGGTTGGTGAAATTGGTAGCGCATAGGCATTCCATCTTAGGCCTCAGGGTAGGCAACTCATTCGAGGTCTTACGGTTCCTAATAAGAAATCATAAGAGATCGATTCCCGTCATACTGTCATCATCATTTCAGCCGAAAGACGTCCACTGCTGGACATAGGCCTCCCCCAAGGCTCGCCACTCAGACCGGTCCTGTGCTACTTGCTTCCACCGGTTTCCCGCGACCTTTAAGAGGTCGTCGCTCCATCTTGTTGGAGGCCTATCGACAGCTCGTCTCCCAGTTCGCGGGCGCCACTCGAGAACTTTCCGGCCCCATCGGCCATCAGTCCCGCGAGCAATGTGCCCCGCCCACGTCATACTGTAACAGACAGTAAAGAGAGTGATTATTGGTATACCGTGGGCGATGGGCTGACAAACCTGTCACTACATGCCAATGATGATCTCATTATCCTCTAAACATTTTCAAAAGTGGCATAATGTGACCTTGAAGGTCACTAACGGTTATTTATTTTGAAAACTGGAATCCGTTGTAAGCCCTCCTCATTGCGTTAAGCCATTATAGCTTACAATCCCCATGAAACCTCATCAATGCAATGGTAGTCTGATCAATAAGACAATTGATTGTGTAATGTGTAACCGGTCTCGAATGCATCTAGTGAGACTTGTAAAAATATTATCTTCTCCGCGACTTCGTCCGTTAAATTCTGTTATAGCGTTCCCGCAGGAACTTTTTTCCGCGTTAAAAAGGACATAGCCTATGTCCTTTCTCTAGAGGTCTATCTATGTTAGACAGACAGAGTTACTTTCGCATTTATAATATTAATTACGGATGGACATAGATATATGGATTCGCAAGCAATGACACAGCCTTTGCAGCCGCCATGAAACCGCACCATTCACTCGCAGGATATTCTGGAGCCTTATTATAGCCCTATGCATGGCATAGGGATATAGGATATCCCATATCCCAAATAAGGATAGGCAGCCTCCAAATTTTCACGAGAGAGCAAATTACTCGTACAATACAACAAGAAGCGCACTTTACCCATCCGTGCGTCTCGATCATACCCGTTCACGATTGGACTGGGCGGGGGTGGGGCGGGGTCAGCTATGCGCCATAGCACGACACAACTTAGAAGGCGCGTGACGAAGAACTTAAGCTGTTGACGCAGAGTCTATTATTGCTAAATTCACGCGCCTTCTAAGTTGTGTAAACCTGTACGACGTTTGAACTTTGGGATTTACTGCCTCACTTAGAAGCATAGATCTATTACAAGTAAGGATTCGCAATCAGACGGAGAAAAATGGTCCCGTCAAAACGGGTGCCCGAACAGCTCGGGCACCCGTTTGGCCTTCGTTATAAAGAGGCGTTATTAGCATATTGGAACATATTTTCTAATGTCAGTTTGCTCCATATATTTTGACATATTCTGTTAGGCACTGTTCGTCCATGTGTCATTACTTGTTATAGGTCAATGCTTAGAAGTCATCAAAAGCCGTGGTAGCCTAGTGGTTTGACCTACCGCCTCTCATGCAGAGGATCGGGGGTTTGAATCCGGCTCGCACCTCTGAAATTATTTATGTGCGATACTCAATTGGAATTTACCACTGAGCTTTTCGGTGAAGAAGAACATCGTGAGGAAACCTGCACGCATCTGCGAAGTAATTCTAGCATGTGTGTGAAGTCAATCCGCATTGGGCCCGCGTGGAGACTATATCTCAAACCCTCTCGTGGTGAGAGAGGCCTGGGCCCAGCAGTCGGCCGTAAATATAGGCTGTTGTGGTTAGCATTAGCAGTCATTTATCCGAGACGCTATAGGGAGATTATTTTTCCTTTCCCTATAGAATCACTTTGTGAACTCGTATAGACTCCCTGGCCATTTACAACGATTTACAACGAGACGACGCCTTTTATTTCAGCATGTAATTAACCTTTGCTTGCGATGACAACATAAAAACTGACCCTGGCCTAACACATTTCACACTCTCGTAATATTTACAGGTTCCATCTGAACTCTTGACTCTGTGTATAAATTTTAGTTAATCGTATTCAACTAACCACGCAGAAGACATAACAATAATGTAGCTGCCGCACACATATGTAAAACTAGCTTCTGCCCGCGACTTCGCCCGCGTGGAATTCGGTTATCGCGTTCCCGCGGGAACTATGCGATTTTCCGGGATGAAAGGTGTATGTCCTTTCCCGAGAGCCCAACGATCTCCATGCCAAATTTCATCTCAATCGGTCCAGCGGTTGAAGCGTGAAGAGGTAACAGACAGACGTCTGACAGAAGAGTTACTTTCGCATTTATAATATAAAGGTTTACTGGTAGAGAATGCCTCAAGGCATTAAGTCCGCCTTTTGTAAAGTTTTCTTTATGTGCAATAAAGTTTAAATAAATAAATAAATAATAGTAACTAGCTTCTGCCTGCGACTTTGCCCGCGTGGAATTCGGTTATCGCGCTCCCGTGGGAACTATGCGCTTTTTCGGGACAAAAAGTAGCCTATAATTAAGAATAAGGTAAATGTAATTCGTTTTAAGATAACATATGTGGAATTTTGAAATAAATAATTCTCATTCTCATTCATAATATGTCCTTTTTCTGGACTCCAACTATCTTCATAGCAAATTCCATACAAATCGGTCCAGCGGTTGAAGCGTGAAGAGGTAACAGACAGACAGACAGAGTTACTTTCGCATTAATGTTTGGTCAATGTAAATAGCACTACTCCTTAACGGAAGAGCGAGATCGCCCGCCACAAGTATTGTCTATCTACCTTACTCACTGTTATTTAAAACGTTTAACCAATAAACAATTTTTCATTTTCAACCGCGTCACTTATGTAGGTAAGTAAGTAAGGGTTTTTACGGCTGGCATGACGAATGCTTCATAAATAAATTCTAAATGCCTAGTTTCATTTCATCTGTTTGTTACGCTTTCAAGCTTTGACTATCAATCGGATATCATGAAATTTTGTTAGTTCAGTACCAGTCCGGACACATGCAATAATACTTATATGATGGTACAGCAGCTTTTTGTTAATTAAGAAATGTCAATAAACAGAACACATAGCCTCAGTTTAGGATAATAATCGCTGCCTAGGGTAGGAATGCTTTTGCAAACACAATAAATGAAACAAGTCAAAATTATTTAATATAAATGATTTATTTTTATTCTAACGTAAATCATGTTTTTGGTAAAATAACTTAAGATTCGCTCTCCCATTTGTTTATACATCCAATTTTTTTTCCATCGCGCTTCATGGTCATGGCATAAGCATTCCCAAGCACCTGAGTTAAATATCAGTCTTATAGTAAATTATAATCAATAATATTTCGATAATATTTCGTTTTATTTTGCATAGCGATCGTGTCGCCACCAGATTTGTAAAGGGCGCCCATGAAAATCAACGTCGCTGGTACCCGCGGCATAATGTTGAGCGGGTCCCCTTTTAGGTGTGCATCGATATTTTCTTTCTTTTTAAATTGGTCTTCTACTTTTCATGTTTGTTTAAGTATCGATGTTCATCCAAATAAATATTTCTATTTCTATTTTTAGGGTTCCGAAGTCCACAAGGAACCCTTATAGTTTCGCCATGTCCGTCCGTCCGTCCGTCTGTCCCCACTATTGCTCGGAGATGCTTGGTTCTAGAAAGCTGTAATTTGGCATGAATATACATATTAGTTACGCTGACAAAGTGGTACAATAAAATTTTGAAATATTTTTTTTTATAGGGTACCTCCCCTACTCGTAATGTGGGGATGTAATTTTTTTTCCTTGCGTACTCCATGGGTGGCTTATCGTTGAATAGGTCTAAAAAAATAGTGTGGGTTTGTTAAAACCATTTTTTGATTAAGCGATGCGTTTGTGAAATATTAAGCTTTAAAGTGCTATTTTTTGTCAGAGTCACGTGTCCCCCGCCCCTGCCAGCTAAATGGTGATATTTGGATGGCTGAAAAAAATCACGGTTATGGCATATATAACGTAGTTGAAAGGAAAACTATCACAGCTAAGCAAGCTGTACAAACTTACGAGTAATAGTCGACCAACTTATGAAATGATTAAAATACCAATGATTTTTCTCGAGCGGCAGGGGCGACGGGCGGGCACGTCATATTGTGATAGCTAGATAAGCCTAATAAGTCTTAGAAAGGTACTGTGGGCATCGTCAACTTCGGAACCCTATACTTTGCGCGTGGCCCGACACGCACTTGGCCGGTTTTTTATTCAGCATCACTCTCATGTATAGTCAAACTCGGAAGTTGTTCAGTTTCAGCTTTGCCCCAGCAGAGACAAGGTAATAGGGATGACGACAACTTTTTTTTCCTTAGTCTATCAAGAAAATTATTGAAAAGTTGGACACGTATTTTTTCTTTTTTCACGTAATCAAACTTATACGGAGATATATTGAGTTGAAATGCCGCGTGACGTCACGGTTAGGTACGATTTATATCTAACGGTGACGTAGTTAGCCCCCATTGCACTCTCCAACTTTAATGCGTTTTAACTTAGTCATTCTTTGTTAATTTGATAAAACAAAAAATGCGTGTCTAATATTTTTTTATTACCTGACTGACGGACTAATTAGAATTTCGATTTCTTCACCCTGTCGTCATCCCTAATGTATAGACTGTCCTTCTCTTTGTAATGCGGCGATACCTATACCTTATAGTGTAATCATCTAATGTGTCAGCATCACAGCTTGCCCTGCATAAAGGGCTTGAGGTACTTGTGGAAGCTCTGGTTGACGGGCTCAGCGTTGAGGGGACTCTTCAGGGCTTCTTCCATCAGCCGCTCGTACACGCGCCCGTCGTACGCGCCTAGGGTCGACTGCAGGATCTGTCGAGGTATTTTTTGGTCTGGTTGATTGGATATGGAATTACTAGCGTGCCCCACGACTTCGTTCGCGCAGATTTAACCTATTCCACGCCAACGACGCATGTGGCCACTGCAGGTCCAACGCCAACGACCTAGAGCATCATGGTGTTCAACGGATAAGAGAGAACTCAGTAGTCTTTCGAAAGAAACTATGATGATAATTATGATAATGGTACTGGTTTCTGATGAAGCTGTGCAGCCTAGTGGTCAGACCTACGCACCGTTCACCGTCTCTTATGGAGTTTACTTTTGTGCGAAATTCAGCTTGAATTAACCACTGAGCATTTCGGTGAAGGAAAAACATCTTGAGGAAACAATGCATGTATCTGCGAAGTAGCTAATCAAAGGATGTGTGTGAACTCGCCAATCCGCACTAGACCCGCTATAGGAGACTATAGCCCAAACCCTCGCCATAAGAGGAGGCCTATGCAGTGGTACGTAAGTTGGGTGATGTGGTGGTTTGACGAGTGCTTTCCTAGAGTGTGGGTCACTGACCCCGTCGATGATGTCGAAGCCGTCCGCCAGCCCCACGGCGTCCAGCCGCAGCCGCGCCAGTGACTCCTCGTACCGGAGCTGCAGCTCATCAGCATCACTCCGCGATATGCACGAGTACTGCAACATGGGACAACAAGCACATCACGCAACTTACAAAAAGAAGAAAGACCCTGTCTCCATTCATCATGTCAGCCGAATGACGTACACTGCTTGGTCTTGAGTCTCCCCCAAGGGACTTGGCACCCCTGAAAGTGTATTGATTGTGGTCGGTACTAATTTTCTGCTGTTGTAACGTTGATATTGACACCTATACGTAATTATTACTCATAATTAAAAGTACATTTGGCATGGCTGCGTTGTGCAGCGTGGTACGTCGTCACAAAATTCATTTTCACTGGTCCTGCTTTGAATAGGAGTCTTACTGAACTAAGTCCTTTGAGCGCCCAGTAAAGTACAGGCTCTACTATTTCTACTAAGAGCCACAGCACGCGCCTCACTCAGGAAGGTCAGAGCTATTCGCACTGAGCAGTGTAACAGTGGCTCACCAGTAGTAGATCGTTGAGCTTCTCCAGCGCCTAGTAGAACGCGTAAAGCTAAGAGCTGCAGCACGCGCCTTACTGGGGAAGGTCGGGATTATTTTCTCTGAGCAGTGTAACATGCTCAGTGAGAATAGTGCCGCCCTTCCCCAGTGGCTCACCAGTTAGTAGATCGTTAAGCTTCTCCAGCGCCCAGTAGAACGCGTAAATCTCTACTAAGAGCTGCAGCACGCGCCTTACTGGGGAAGGTCGGCACTATTCTCACTGAGCAGTGTAACAGTGACTTACCAGTAGTAGATCGTTGAGCTTCTCCAGCGCCCAGTAGAACGCGTAAAGCTCCACTAAGAGCTGCAGCACGCGCCTCACTCGGGAAGATCGGCACTATTCTCTCTGAGCATTGTAACAGTGGCTCACCAGTAGTAGATCGTTGAGCTTCTCCAGCGCCCAGTAGAACGCGTAAAGCTCTACTAAGAGTCGCAGCACGCGCCTCACTGAGGCAGGTACGGTCTCATTCAGCCCCGCGATCTCATTGTGAAAGGTCGATACTATTATCACTCGGCAGTGCGCCTGGATAGGAAGATATAAGAGTTTTTTTCGTAAGTTATGTAAGTAGGTACTTATGTTATGATGAACTATGATACTACACAGAAAATTATACTACTCAGTAGATAGAGATAAACTACCTATGATTTTGAAACAAATCGCACTTTGCAATTGGAAATGGCACTCGTATAAAGTGCGTTTGGTTTTAAATGTCAAATTAAAGAAATATCATAAAATATAATTCAGTCAATTAATATTTATACAAAATTGAACCACTTCCCAAATCCAAATCAATTGCGTTTTTTGTGGCAATTGTCTTCGGCAATTCATTTCAACACAATCGTAATTTTTTGTATCCGAAGTATTATAGCAAAGTGCGATTTGTTTCAAACCAGCTAGCTTTTTTTGCTAGTGGTAGGGTCTGATGCTAGGTCCATCCGGGATGCTACCACCGTCTTTCCCCGCTAACCTTAAAGCCGATGATCTAAGTAAGTTTTTTTCTATACCAATGGTATAGGCAAACGAGCGCACAGCCCACCTGATGGTAGGTCACTGCGGCTCATGGACACCGAAATCCTATGATCCTTCATTAAGAAACCATAATAAGATCTCGAATGCGTTGCCTACCCTGAGGCCTAAGATGGAATGCCTCTGTACCAAAAATTTCACCGGTACAAATAATTTCGTATACCTATACAAAGTTAAATAGTTACTTCCGCTGCAGACACCAGCTGCACCGAGGTGGCGTTCCAAGCATCTTCGGGAGACATGCCGGCTTCCACCCTCCTCTTAATGTTGGCCACGCATTTAGATACTTTTCTGTGAAACATAATTTGTACTTAATAAAAAAATAACAATTTGTATAAAAAGTCCCCAATCCGCACTGGGCCCGCGTGGGGACTATAGCCCAAACCCTCTCGTGATCAGAGGAGGCCTGTGCCCAGCAGTGGGACGCAAATAGGCTGTAGTAGATAGATAAAAAAACCGACTTCAATCAAACTCCGACAGCCCGTGAAAAAGTCGGTGTCAAGTTCAGTATAAGATTGTCATCAGCTTTGGGTCTGTTGACTTGACACCGACTTTGCAGGCTGTCGGAGTTTGAGGTCAGTTTTTATTTTTTTATTTAGTATTTTTTTCGGCTAGTTTCCAAACATGGGTCAAGAGAGTTCCAAACAAAACAATGGGACGTAAAGTCTCACTGCAGTCTTTGAAATTGATGCCAAAATCATACACGTGATAACAAATTTTGAGTTCCCTCATTTTCACAGGAGCCCATCATCAGAACTGAACCAAATTAAAATGAAACCAATCCGGAGGTACCACCTTTTGATTAAAAAAAGAATCATCGAAATCGGTTCACAATTGACGGAGTAATCGCGGAAGATACCTACATACAAAAATAAATAAAACATACAGACGAATTCAGAACCTCCTCCTTTTTTCGTAGTCGGTTAAAAAGTGCCCTCAAAGAATAATGCATTCCTTCTGCTCAGTGTCTTCATGACGATATGATCATGAACTTGAAGATATTTTCCTGTTCACTATTCACTTCGTAGACACCTTTAGTTGCCGTAGCGTGGTAGGCATGGCAGTGCTTGGCAACTTTGGGTGTTCTTGGCGCCCAAAGAGTTCTAATCTTAATCTATCTTCTATATGTATAAAACCAGAAACTGACTGACTGATCGATCAACGCAGAGCCGAAACTACTGGTCGTAGAGAGCTGAAATTTGGCATGCAAGTTCCTTAGAGAACGTAGAGGAGCACTAAGAGAGGATTACCCGAAATTCCCGCGGGAACGGGAAAAAATGGGATTTAAAATTTTAATATTTCTGCGCATACGAAGTTGCGGGGGAAAGCTACTTTATTATAATGAATGAAGTAGTGAAGTTGAAGCCGTGGTGGCCTAGTGGTTCAACCTACCGCCTCTCATGCAGAGGGACGGGAGTTCGATTCCGGCTCGCACCTCGTAAGTGCGAAATTCGAATTAACCACTGAGCTTTTCGGTGAAGGAAAACATCGCGAGGAAACCTGCACGCATCTGCGAAGTAATTCAAAGATGAGTGTGAAGTCCCCAATCCGCACTTGGCCCGCGTGGGGACTATAGCCCAAACCCTCTCGTGATGAGAGGAGGCCTGTGCCCAAAACGCAAATAGGGTGTAGTAGTAGTAAAATGAGGTAGTGTGGCTTACCCCATAGCGACCTTCTGTAGGCCCCTCACAATGCCTTCAGTGGAGATCTCCCAGCGATCACAGAAGCCGGAAGCGCTGGCCGCTCTAAGGTAGGATACAGTCGGCGTCAACTCCGTGCTGTCCATCGACTGCCAGGTCTTTACGAGGTATCTGCAATGACGTACGTCACGTCACGTTTAGTATTAATTCCTAGAACTCAATCCTGACGTCATCACGACCTCCCACTGCCGAGGTTTGGTGCGTTTTATCTTTGTCAATTTTCTTTGATCTAAAATGTCCGTTATTTTAATTCAACTGCCTGGCGCAGGAGGATTTATGTTTTTTGAGTGTAGGTATGTACAGTCAGCAGCAGAAGTAGATAAGCTGTCCAGATGTTCAAAATGACCTACACACGCCCTTAACGTCTTAAGAATAAGGTCGTGTGTAGGTCATTTTGAACACCAGGACAGCTTATCTACTTCTGCTGCTGACTGTACCTATTTACATTTCTTTGGCACGCTTTGCAGCCTCTGTAGACTTGATGGATTTTAGTGTTGTTAGGTGTTGTTAGATGTTATTTTATTAGACATGGGTGTCATCAAAAATTTGTATGCAGACGGTTTCCTTTTTCAAAAATCGATTTATTCAGTACCTGCTCTAACCCACGTAGAGATAATCTACGACAGAAAGTCCCGTCCCTCCACAATTCAAAACGCTTCAATGTATTTAAAAAGCACCGTCAACACTCGCAACGCATGTGTGCGTGCTGTGACCGCCGTCAAACATGCGTTGAGAGTGTTGGTGGTTTTTAAATACTTTCCAAATACGTTGAAGCTTTTTGAATTGTGGACGGGCGGGAGGGGGACTTCCTATCGTAGATAATCTGTACTAAATAGATTTGCAATTTATTGATGCCGACCATGCCTGTTGCTTATGTTTGGTTTAGCTCGCCCTTGTGCGGTCCACGTTAGGTATAAACTCGCCTGGCCGTCTGCAGCAACAGCACCGTGTTCTCGCCCTCGTAGGTGCAGGCGGCGGTGACCAGCCCGTACGTCATGGGCAGGTTCGAGGACTGCATGTAGCCGTGCCCGCCGCACGCCAGCCGGCAGCGCTCCACGTACATCGCCGTGTCCGCCGTGCTCACGGCCTTGAGGCAGCACGCGAGCGCGTGGAGCTGGGACGTTCAATCATGGCAGAGACAAGGATTCAACTGACAATGTCCTTACATTGCGACGTACATCGGAAAAGCTTTTTTATGTCATTGGTATAAGCAAACGAGCACACAGCCCACCTGATGGGAAGTTGGTCACTGCGGCCCATGGACACCGAAATCCTATGATCCCCATTAAGTGACCATAAGATCTCGAATGCGTTGCGGACCCTGAGGCCTAAGATGGAATGCCTCTGTGCGAGAAATTTCACCGGCTATATACCTTAACCACCTACCTGAAGTCCTGAACAGAACAGTACGAGCACTGCCGTTTGGCGGCAGGTTAGCGGGGAAAGACGGGGTACCTGGACGGACCTAGCACCACAAGCTCTGTATACTAGCAAATATCGGGCGCTTAAAATTTACATCATTATCGTCAGCCTGCATCAGTCCACTGCTAGACATAGGCCTCTCCCATTGATCGCCACTTAGTTCGGTCTACAGCTATTAGCTTCCATTCTCTGCTATCAACCGTGCGTAAGTCAAATTTTCATATGTAGCCTGTATGATGAATTGGCTATGGGTGAAAAATGACAATGTGCTCGATTATTTATTTTAAGGATAGGAATAACCTTCCGTATCAAGAGAAAAAATCTCAGAATTTTCCGTGCCGTAGATTCTGCGTAAAAAATAAAATCAATAATGTCAATAGTGTCATCACTTTTTTTCAAGAAGTAGTACTGCATACTTGGACCAAGGAAACACCTCTATTTCAATCGTCATAATACAAAATCAATTTCTTTTTTTACGCAAAATCTACGGCACGGAAAAATCTGAGATTTTTTTCTCTTGATACGGAAGGTTATTCCTATCCATAAAAAAATAATCGAGCACATTGTCATTTTTCACCCATAGCCAATTGTGAAGCGGCCCTGGATATTGCTCATGGAAGTTCAAATTTTCATACAGGCTATCTCATCGCCGTCTCACTTTATGCGCCGAGTGACCCATGTTTGACGGACTTTGGGATCTACTGATTCACTTAACAGTCACTTTTGACGTTCCGAATAACGGGCCCAGAAGCTATAGGGAGATTTCGTTTTCGTTCCCAATAGAATCACTTCGTGGGCTCAAATAGACACCCAGTACCTACTTCTGGCAGCCGCTGCAGGTTCCCTCCGACCAGCTGTTCGTTGACCTCGTGGAAAGTATCCCAGAGCATATTGGCCGTCAGACGCAGCGCGTGGCACGCCGCGATGCCGATGAAGATCTTGTGCTGCTGCGTCACGTAGTCCAGGATCTGGGGCTCAGGGAGCCTGCAAAATTAAGGTTTTACAGGTTTACACAACTTAGAATTAAGACGCGTGGATTAAGCAATAATCGACAGCGCCAACAGCTTAAGTGATTCGCCGCGCGCCTTCAAACCGGGTACAAAGTCTTTTGATTTTCAGCTTAAGTAACTATTATTTGTTATGTTAAGTTTTCTGGGTCAAGTGACTGCCAGGACACAATCGGGTAATCAGTCCGCTATTCGGGATCATTCTACTCTACGTCCCCGAATTCCCCGAAAGATTACTTAAATGTTTCCTGATGCCTCCACCATCGCCTCTTTTAATCTAGGTACATTTCAGGGCTTTACCACGGTTTTTAGTAGAGACAATGTAATTATATAAGACTGTCAAACTCCTTACATTACGGCGTACATCGGAAATAGCCAGGGAGCTTCTAATTTCCATACTTCGCATACACAGCGCCATCTATTGTCGCATTTAACACTTATTTCGGTTTTTAAGGTTGTCATTCTAAATCTACCTTACTTCCTGTATGGTTTTTAGTTACTAACTTTATGAATTCTAGCTGTTGGCCGACTTTGTTAGTCTCTTAGTAAAGCGAACAATCCTCACCCCGGCTTCACCGGCCCCTGCCGGCGCACGGCCGAGAAGCGCGTGGCGATGGTCACAGCCTTCGACAGATAGTTCACCATGTCGTACACGATCACGACGCGCACGAACACCATGGCGCCGTAATTGAGCTTGCTGTCCCGTGACCGCACGTATGTGCCATCCTTGAACAGAATCCACGAGGTTTTTTCTTGTTAGGGGTGTTCTTTGGCGCAAAGGAGGCCACCCTGAATCTTTCCCATCACCAATTTTGGTTTTTACAAAATTGACATGACTAAAGATAAATTTGAAAATCTACTTACACTACAAAGTCAAAGTCAAAAGCTCCATTCTTACCTCTAAAACCTGAGCGTGCTTCATCAGCATCTGATCCCTGGGTATCCTGAAGTGGTCGAAGCCAAGGAACCCGTTGTTGACAGAATTTAGGCCCAGCTTGGCCCCTATGTCCCCCACCTTGATCCCGGGGAGGGGCATGTGCGTCTCCTCGTCGCGAACTTGGATGATGAAGGAGTGGATCCCGTGGCATTGACCCTGGGTGTACAGCTGAGCGACCACGATGCAGTAGTTCGCTGTGTGGCCGACTGGGGAAATAAAGAGTGATAAAGTCTTAGCTTAGTTACAAATAGACAAGTAGATATCTTTGACAGACATACAGCATCGCAGTATCCGCTATCTCTAGGGTGTGACAAAACCAGGGTGGTGTTCATCAGGGTTGTAAGTATGACTGAAAATGGCATCATGTAATTCTTTATGAACAGCAACCCTTTAAAAGATTTTGACTTTTAGAGAACTGTGTCTTGAAAGAGCAGCTCCAGCCCGCGGATGAACGCGCCGTAACCCGGCTCCGTCCGTGTAACAACAGCCGGCCATAGTGATGAGTTGATGACTTAGGTACGCCCGCCGGGCCACCACTTGTAGGAGGTGAGCGTGGGGCTGTGCAGCACGAACTCCTTCGTCGAGGGGTCGTAGGTCGCCGTCGTCTCCAGCCCGCGGATGAACGCGCCGTGACCCGGCTCCGTCTGTGTAACAACAGCCGGCCATAGTGATGAGTTGATGACTTACGCCCGCCGGGCCACCACTTGTAGGAGGTGAGCGTGGGGCTGTGCAGCACGAACTCCTTCGTCGAGGGGTCGTAGGTCGCCGTCGTCTCCAGCCCGCGGATGAACGCGCCGTGACCCGGCTCCGTCTGTGTAACAACAGCCGGCCATAGTGATGAGTTGATGACTTACGCCCGCCGGGCCACCACTTGTAGGAGGTGAGCGTGGGGCTGTGCAGCACGAACTCCTTCGTCGAGGGGTCGTAGGTCGCCGTCGTCTCCAGCCCGCGGATGAACGTGCCGTGACCCAGCTCCGTCTGAAAATGTAATATTAATAGCAACAGTCATTTACGAATTTTTCAAATAGTGGTGTGGCACGAAGTGGAAGCCTCTTCATTCTGATAGGTCACCACCATGTTCGCCAACAAGATCATTGTGGAAACTCGGTAAAACTGACACCTGCTGCCTGACAAACTTTGGAGGAGGCGTTCCTTGAACAGCGGACATCTGTCAGCTGAGATAAATAAATAATAACCATCATGCACCTTCTACGTATCGTCATTCAAGCTAACAGAGACTGCATAGTTAGGTATGTAGGTCGGCATTGAATTATCTGAGGGTAGCACTTTAAAATCCATTGAAAAATGTGTCTTAGGTTCCCAATTAGCACTGGGCCCATGTGGCGACCACAGTTCAAACTTTCTATTTAATGAGAGGCGTGTGCCTGCCCAGTGGGTACGTATTAGCCTTAAGACGCTGTTTGTGTGGGATACCTGCGCGTAGCTCCCAATGATGCTGCAGTTCCAGGCCCGCGGCAGCCAGCGCGCCTGCTGCTCCTCCGAGCCCTGGTTGATGATTGCCGGCATGAACATGATGTAGTGCAGCCCTAGCGGCGAGCCGTCCCGTGTGCTCGAGGACCCTAGGAGCCCGCTCATCACGTCTCTGCAAATTAAACATGAAGCTATGTATAATAACGTAGTTCTTATAGCGAATAGTCCCTAGGGGTTCGGTTTTCGCATGTATGTAGGCCAAAACGGAACCCCTACTAGGGACTATCCACAACTACCTACCTACTTACCTATTGATGCAGAATGCGGATGCATTAATTAGGTAGGTACGTAAGCTTTTGTTTTGTGTGTGAACGTAACACGATGAAAATGAAAAAGACGTCAATCCGCGTCTGCTCGGTTCAGCCAACGATGTAATTTTTAAATAGGGTTTTCTTTATTGTCTGTCTGTCCGGCGTCCGTCTCCGCATATCGCAACTGTATTTCCCTGTATAATTAACTCCTACTTTTACCAGAATGAAGAACATAAACTTATAATATGCTAAGTATTTGCAATGATATCAAACGACAATTTGAACATTACATTGAACTTCGGTCTTAGATACCGTCCATTGTTCGCGCTCATACAAATGTATGAGGGCAAAAGGCCAACGAATGCCGATGAGCCATTCGAAGAAAGGTGAAGGACTGGATGGTGATATCCTGCTTTCACAGAAAATTACTGGTCATTGTGAGGTATGTCATTGGTGACAACGATTATCATGTCGAGTCGGTATAGTGCATCGGAGGATCGACATGGTAGACATGGCTAGTATCTATAGATAGGTACCATATATTATGGTCTGATGTGATTTTGATTAGAGATCTATTAATTACGTGAGGCTGGAAAGTGGAGTTCGGCAGAAAATAACCACAATGGGGAGGGGGTTGGGGTGAGATTATGTATTTATTTTTCCGTCGATCGCGTTAAACCGATAATTTAAAGATAATATTCTGAATATTTTAAGATATTTTGTGCAGAAAATACACCTGATCTTCGATACGGGGGGGGGGGGATCTCACCACGTATGACCTGGGACTATATTCGAAGCCTTAAAATGGGATCTCCCTGTTATAGGACCGCTCACGCGTCGTGTGAACTTTAAGCAGCTAGATTTAAAGTTCAACTTGACGCGTGAGCGATCCTATAGGGAACAGGGAGATCCATTTAAGACTTCGAATATAGCCCCTGATTAATGGTCGGCCCCTTAACTACCTGACATCAGGTAGGTACCTAACCTCCATGCTAGTTTGTCGGCTGAAAGGTGGTGACGGCTAGGTACCTGTAGTTGGAGATATCGGAGCGGCCTTCCTCCTGCAGCCGGCGGACCAGTTTGAACAGGATGACGGACTTCTTAATCCCGTTCTCGTAGCGCTCCTTGTGGCTGAGGTACTCTTCCGGGACGCCTTCCGACAGCTCCTTCTCGCTGAGCATTATCTTCTCTGGAATTTAGAGGCAATCCGAGCTTGTAGGTACGGTACTACTACTACTACTACTACAGCCTATTGTGCGTCCCACTGCTGGGCACAGGCCTCCTCTCATCACGAGAGGGATTGGGCTATAGTCCCCACGCGGGCCCAGTGCGGATTGGGAACTATACTGGGCCTATATTCGAAGTCTTTAAATAGGGATCTAGCTGTTCCCTATCGATCGCTCACGTGTCGCGGGAACTTTTAGCAGCTAGATTTAAAGTTCAACTTGACGCGTGAGCGATCCTATAGGGAACAGCGAGATCCCTATTTAAGACTTCGAATATAGGCTCTGATGTCTGTAACCGTTTGTCTTTGTGTCCGTGAGGTACCTCTTCATGCTTAAACCACTGGGCAGATTTAGATGAAATTTTATTGGAGATAGTTGAAGTTCCAGGAAGGACATGGGCTACTTTTTATCCAGGAAAAACGCATACCTGCCCAATTCCCACGGGACGGCTATATTTTTTTTTATTAAACTAAAAAAGGAAACATGAGGTATGTCTATATATATATATATATCTTTTGACTTTTCCTATCGTGAACGGAAGATTTCCATTCTCAGTAGCGAGTCGAATTTCCCATGACCATGTGTCAAACTATTAAATAGGTACTCGTAATTTTACAGTATATTTAACATACCAATATATTACTTCGCAGATGCATGCAGTTTTCGTCACGATGTTTTTCTTCACCGAGAAAAGTGAGCACTTAATTTTGCTGCTGACGGTGACGGCACATTATAATACCGCGAGTGAACTAGGTATTTTGTTTGTATATAAAATAGCGCAATCACTCTTAACTAATCACACTCGATGCGCCGGGCCTCTGTGAACTAGAGTACCTACCTAGGTAGAGGTCGTTGCCCTAGACAAGTACGTACCTACTTATTACGTGTCTCCAAACAAACACGATCTGTAGTAAATCAGTATTTATATTAATTGAAGTTTTGGGGCCTCATTTGCGAAGCGAAGTGATTTCATGGGATTATCTTACTATACATGGTGGGTCAGAAAATATGGCAAATAATTAACCCACAGTATCGGCCATCGATTCTAAGTATATTGTATAGGTCTTTAAATTTTTTTGAGTTGGTAAAAAAAAATAGTTTGTATAGGATTCAGGCGTCGCTCCCACAACCAATCCCATATACAATTATTTTTTTTACCAACTGAAAAAAAATCAAAGATCTATACAATATATACTTAGAATCGATAGCCGATACCGTGGGTTAATTAATTTGCCATATTTTCTGACCCACCGTGTATACAATTCTCGTTTCACAGTGTCGGAATAGGACGTCAGCTATTTTTCATACTCACCCAAAAAAAATATCTAACGAAGTCAACTGGGTCAGCTAGTCTAATATATAAAATTCTCGTGTCACAGTGTTTGTAACCAAACTCCTCCAAAACGGCTCGACCGATTCTTATGAATTTGGTGTGTATGTTCAGTGGGTCTGAGAATAGGACGTAAGCTATTATTCATACTCACCCAAAAAAAATCTAAGGCGGCACGAAGTCCGCTGGGTCAGCTAGTCTAATATATAAAATTCTCATGTCACAGTGTTTGTAACCAAACTACTCCGAAACGGCTCGACCGTGTTTTTTTGTCGAAATTTGGTGTGTATGTTCAGTGGATCTGAGAATAGGACGTAAGCTATTTTTTATTTATTCTAAGGCGGTACGAAGACCGCGGGGTCAGCTAGTATTCTATAGAGAACTTCAAAACGTCACGCCGATGAAACTGAACTTTTAAATTGCTATTTAAAGTTCACTTTGATTTGAGCCCCGTGACTTTGACGTTCCGTATAGAATCCCTATGAAGAAATCCCTATGCTTCCCGAATGAAGACCCTGATGCTAAATACTATTCTTCTATATGTGATTCGTATTTATAGTAAGATCTAGAATCATACAAAACACATTTATTTGTTATCTACTTATGTACCTACTTACCAACTAAACGATAAGATAAATGTGAGCATTTACTTACTACTACTACAGCCTATTTGCGTCCCACTGCTGGGAACAGGCCTCCTCTCATCACGAGGTTTGGGCTATAGTCCCCACGCAAGCCCAGTGCGGATTGGGGAACCTGCACGCATCTGCGAAGTAATTCAAAGATGTGTTTGAATTACTTCGCAGATGCGTGCAGGTTTCCTCACGATGTTTTCCTTCACCGAGAAGCTCAGTGGTAAATTCAAATTGATTTTCGCACATAAGTAAACTAAGAGGTGCGAGCCGGAATCGAACCCCGACCCTCAGCATGAGAGGCGGTAGGTCGAACCACTAGGCCACCACGGCTTCCTTAGGTACACACTACTAATAAACTCAACATACTTAGTCTTGCAATTTACTATCATTTATTACTGACCTCTATATTTCCGTTGCAAAGTCCTCTCTGGTCCTCGGTCTATAAACATGGTCAGGGCCTTGACATCGAATGTACACTTGTCCCGTTCCTTTTGCAAATCCTCATTGACTTCCATATTTATTTAGTTGAACAACTTTGTTGTGATGTAGAACACGACACGGCCGGCCGCCACGGAACCAAACTGGTAATGTCCGAGCGGAGGCAACGATTACTTAATAGAAACGACATAATTAAGTACAAGGCGCGCGGCCAAGCACTTGTGCCATTCACGCAGTCTATTATTGCTTATGAGGGTTTACTCCGAAAGTTGGCAACGTCGCAAATGGCTGTCAAATATTTCGCTGTGTTTGTTAATTTCTCAATATTACTGAATTAAAATAGAAGTTATCATTCTATGGTTGAATGACGCGTGTCGTTTTATATTTGTTGGTTAGGCATTCAAATGATAAGATAACATTAAAATGCATGGAAAATGCGATGGAAAGTTTTCAAAAGATAGTACTTCCATAGTCCTCAAGATTTCGTGTTCCTATGATAATTGTTGCAATCCATACTTAATGTTTTATTCAACTATAGAGCAATATTTCATATTTTCATTCAGTAATATTCAGAAATTAATGAAAACAACGACATATTTGACAGCTATTTGCGACGTTGCCAACTTTTGGAGCAAACCCTCTTAATAGGCAATATGCATGTTCTTTTTTAGGGTTCCGAAGTCCACAAGGAACCCTTATAGTTTCGCCATGTCCGTCCGTCTGTCCGCACTATTGCTCGGAGATGCTTAGGTCTAGAGAGCTGTAATTTGGCATGAATATGCATATTAGTTATGCTGACAAAGTGGTACAATAAAATTTTGAAATATTTTTTTTTATAGGGTACCTCCCCTACTCGTAAAGTGGGGATGTAATTTTTTTTTCTTGCATACCCCATGGTGCGGCATATCGTTGAATAGGTCTCGAAAAAATATTGTGGGTTTGTTAAAACCATTTTTTGATTAAGTGATGCGTTTGTGAAATATTAAGCTTTAAAGTGCTATTTTTTGTTAGAGTCACGTGTCCCCCCCCCCCTGCCAGCTAAATGGTGGTATTTGGATGGCTGAAAAAAATCACGGTTGTGGCATATATAACGTAGTTGAAAGGAAAACTATCAGAGCTAAGTAGGCTGTACAAACTTACGAGTAATAGTCGACCAACTTATAATGATGATTTTTCTCGAGCAGCAGGGGAGTCGGGCGGGCACGTCACACCACAGGCTAGCTAGATGCTAATAAGTCTTAGAAAGGTACTGTGGGCATCATCAACTTCGGAACCCTATAATTTGCGCGTGGCCCGACACGCACTTGGCCGGTTTTTTATTTATTTATTCAAACTTTATTGCACATAAGAAAAACTTAGTGTACAAAAGGCGGACTTAATGCCTTGAGGCATTCTCTACCAGTCAACCTTTAGGCAAAGCAGAAAATGGTTAGGGGCGGTGCCAAAAAAAACCAACATTACTGAATATACTTAAGACACTAGCAAAGAACGAATATACTTACATCGGTGATAGATGATAAGGACAGAAGAAATAAAACCTAAGGAATCTAAAGGAAAGCAGTTTTAAATTTTTACATCACCCTTGGCCATAAAGTGAGTATTTCTGTCCGCTACGCGGAGAGAAAATCTCACTTCTTGGCCAAGGCAAGACGTAAAACTTTTGACAAACCACGGGCGGTAATTCGTAAAGCCCCAGATCGCATATTTATGGCCCTCGCCTTCGGTTCGGGCCACAGAAACCTGCGATCTGGGACATTTACGAATTCACCGCCCTAGGTCTGTAATGTACTATTATATAATAGTTATTGTCATTATATAACAGTTAAAAAATATCCCACGCCAAAAAACTACATTAAAATATTTATAAAAAAAATCAAAGTATCGTTAAAGTATCATCAATTTAAACGCCGGCCATTTGGCGCGCTTGATATCCAGTGTTACCAGCGCCAATTTTTTGCACTTTTTAATAACAATTTTCTCGAAAACGACGGAATGAAAGTGAAAAATATTGATGCAGAAGTAATTTAAATAGGCAAAAAAATTACACCTTTATTTGAATCGAACGCATATTGTCTATTAGTGCGACTTCTAAGTTGTATCCAAGTTCTAATTAATAAAGTAAATGAACGTGTCTACAGAGAGTCCTAGGCATCATTCAACAACAGACCATCGAGCTAGAAAAAAAAGTGTTCCACGCTGGCAATGCCGGTCCATCAAGGATTCACAATCAGCCGGCGAAAAGGCTTGGAATCACTCCTACTCACTCACTGTCATTAGAAGCAGTAGGTATTTAGGAGGATTCATGATGAATGCGATGAACGAACGAACTATTTTATTCCATTCATAAGGCTGGCTATTCAAAAAAGTGTCAATAAAATAATAATTATAATGCGATAGAAATGTATTTAAATAATAAATGTATAATGTTTAAGTTACATATCGATCTCAACAATTATATGACCGCCCGAATTATTTCTCGATTAAAATTAAACGGGATCGTTGATCGTGAATGGCTACTTTTAAACCTTGATGGACCAACGCCAACGATCAACGGAATGTCAGTTTTGAATAGGCCACTTTCGTGTTCAATTCGAAAAATTTTCTAGCCTTTTCTTTTGCATTTTTCTCTCAAAGCACTGACAATGCCGGTCACCAAGTGTGTCGTGGATGATTGCAAATCGACTGCAAATAATAATTGCCTTTTTTATTATCGAAGGGCTCCTGCTCAGTGTGAAATCTGCTCCAGCTCCTCGCGCCACATTCTTCGCAGCTGAAAGACAAGGTTCCAGCAGACAAACTGTCTCATAAAGTGTGCTTCTCACATTTTAAGAGCCAGTACCTTCGTTTTGGAGGAAGGAAGCCCAAGAAGATTCATGGAGCGTTCCCTACGCTGTTCACGAACGCAGAGATCCTATCAGGACGTCCGACTATCGCTGTAACCCTAAGTAAGCTTAATTTTTTCATTTGAATTTACTTATACAATTTTTAAACGTTCCAAGTGTAGTATATTAGCAAAGGTGTATGTGTAATTTAGTGCAGCCAAGAAATTTAAGCTAACCAAAATCTAGCAAGGTCTCTGTCCGAACGATGTTGGTTGCTTGAAATCGTAAAGAATTCATTTCATAGTAAATAATTTACGTCAAACACAGAAAATGATAAAATTGACTTGTTACAGAACAATAATTGTTAAATAGTTTTTTTCTTCTTCAAAAATCTAATTATTTCCTGTTCAACTTCAGGAAATGCACTCTTAATGCTGCTCCCCTACACTCCTCAAGGAACCTACATGCCAAATTTCAGCATTCTGTGACCAGTCGTTTCGGCTGTGCTTTGTCTGTCAGCTGCTTAGTCTGTCCGATCAGGCAGTAGTTTCATTCATTCATATATTGATTAGCCCAAACAATTGTCATTAATTAAACTTCTGGGCAGAGGCTTCCTCTCTCTCATCATGAGAGGTGGGTCTGTTATCCTACATGATAGGCCCAATGGTGATTGGGGACTTGTAATAAAATAATAAATATCAGTATCATGGGACATTTTACACGCTTTATCTTATGTGAGTATTCTTTTTTACAGATGACAACAAAATATGTGGAGAGCACAGTTACAGTGTACCAACAGGTAGCTTAGGTAAGAAGTCATGTTTTGTTTTATATTACCATCAACGCGCTAACCTTGTGTATTTATACCAACTATCTCAAAAAGTGCTCTTATGATTTGGATGAAATTAGCAATCTGGCTAGATAATACATAATACTACTATAAAAAATAATTTTGTCATTTTGGATCTGTGTCAAAAATTACTTAATATTGAAAACTATTTCCCCAAAACATTATGCTGTACCTTACCTAGAGATTCTACTAAAGCAAAATACCTATACGATCAAATTACCTCCGCAAAGCAAAACATGCCAATATGATATGGAGTTCTCAAGTGCTTCTGCTTGTTCATACTTGGATTTCCAACTTACATGCTTGTCAATACGAACACCAAGGAATTTCACATGGTCAACTGCATCTACAGGACTCCATTCATAAAAAAAGTCTATCAGATTTTTTTGAATTAAATTTAAAAATTAGAATTTGTGTCTTGTCAGAAATTAATTGCAAGTTATAATAGGTACATCGAGGTTAAATTTACTTTGCTGTACCTTTTTAAATCTTGTGTGCTCGGCACTTCACCAAGGAGAAACATTGATCAAGTGTCAAGCAGTAACAACTTCTGATGATACTACGGAGAGAGATGAAACATTTGTTGAGTGGTGTAATGTTTTCGGGCTGCACATCTAATCTGTTGTTTTTAGGGTTCCGTAGCCAAATGGCAAAAACGGAACCCTTAACCCTTATTCGGCTATATTTTAAACATGTGGTTTTCTTGTCTGTGTGTGTATATTGTGTTTTGTTTTTTATCTTTTTTTGTACCTAGCTGTGCTTTTGTTTTTTAGCCGAATAAATGTTTCTTTTCTTTCTTTTCTAAGCGAGCACGTTACCCGTCATCTCGCTTCGGCTTCAAGTTCACCTAGATCTCTTTATTCTTTATACTGTTGTTCGATCCTTCCCCAATATTTGCAAGTAACCTTTTTTAGGGTTCCGAAGTCCACAAGGAACCCTTATAGTCTCGCCATGTCGGTCCGTCCGTCCGTCCGTCCGTCCGTCCGTCCGTCTGTCCGCACTATTGCTCGGAGATGCTTACTTCTAGAAAGCTGTAATTTGGCATGAATGTACATATTAGTTACGCTGACAAAGTGGTACAATAAAATTTTGAAACATATTTTTTTATAGGGTACCTCCCCTATTCGTAAAGTGGGGATGTAATTCTTTTTTCTTGCGTACCCCATGGTGTGGCATTTCATTGAATAGGTCTTGAAAAAATATTGTGGGTTTGTTAAAACCATTTTTTGATTAAATGATGCGTTTGTGAAATGTTAAGTAATGCTTAACATTTCACAAACGCATCACAAGTGCTATTCTTTGTTAGAGTCGAGTGTCCCCCCCCTGCCAGCTAAATGGTGGTATATGGATGGCTGAAAAAAAACACGGTTGTGGCATATATAACGTAGTTGCAAGGAAAACTATCACAGCTAGGTAGGCTGTACTAATTTACGAGTCATAGTCGACCAACTGATTAAAAAATCAATGATATTTCTCGAGCGGCAGGGGTGTCGGGTGGGCACGTCATACCACAGGCTAGCTAGATGCTAATAAGTCTTTGAAAGGTACTGTGCGCATCGTCAACTTCAGAAATTGAAAGGTAACCAACCGCACCGGTGCACGTTAGATGCGCTCACGGTTTTTTAGCTATTATTATCTAGGAACAAGTCCTGCTTTAACTTCGTGCGTTTGAATAGGATATCAATAGTTCACTGCCATTATTTTTACTGCGCAATGGAGAATTTATGACGACGATTGTGCAGTCGGTCGGGACCCATTAAATTGTAGGCAAATATCTTCCTAATAATAGGAAGCCGTGATGGCCTAGTGGTTCGACCTACCGCCTCTGATGCAGAGGGTCGGGGGTTCGATTCCGGCTCGCACCTCTTAGGTTACTTATGTGCGAAATTCAATTTGAATTTACCACTGAGCTTTTCGGTGAAGGAAAACATCGTGTGGAAACCTGCACGCATCTGCGAATTCAAAGATGTGTGTGAACTCCCCAATCCGCACTGGGCCCGCGTGGGGACTATAGCCCAAACCCTCTCGTGATGAGAGGAGGCCTGTGCCCACGCTGACATGCTGACGCAAATGGCTGTAGTAGTAGTAATAGGTCCCGACTGTAGGAATCGTTTAGGCTTTAGCGACTACTAATCGTTGTTAGCGACTACTAACTAGTCTAGTTTTTGTACTGTTTAGTTTTTTTTAACACTTTTTTTGTCTTTCCAATACTTTCATGTAAGAGCATGCTCTTAGGGGCAGTTTTGTCGAGAACCGCGGCATCGTCATGCTAATATGGCGCGCGATTTAATAATGGTCGTGGGGTCGAACAGAGTCTATTATGCAATGATTTTTATACTTAAGGATAGGCCCATCCGAACATTCAGTCGCCATTTTCTTCATACAACGAAATACAGCGCCGTCTGGTGGTCAACTGCATGAACTACGAGAATGTTTTGCGCGCTATAACCTCGCAGTGACGTAACGAGAGGTGTTGCTGGCTTTTTTATTTTATTCAGTACAAGCGACGTGAATGTTGTAATATCATTTTTTGTAATAAAACATGATTCAAAAATCAACTTTTGTTTATTTATTGACAAAATAATTATTTATTTATATTTTCTTAGAAGTCCAAATTAAACATCTCACGTGAAATTCTTCATGTGTAAAAATGACGTCCTTACAAGGTTACTTTAACAAGCAGTCTCCGTAACTATGGCAACTCCGTAACATGGCGTAAATATGGCGACTTCGTGTCATAAATTTATTGTTTACAAAAATATTTCGATTGATGGAATAAACACAAGGTAATGTTAATCACCGATGAAACGATATTTCATGACACTTTTTCACTTTGCCTACGTGATTTCTGCAGCCTTTTATCACGCAAGTCGGCATTTTTTAAGGGTTGCGTATATGTTGTTTGACATCCGCACGCGCCGGTGTCTCGCTGAGCAATGTGTCACGATTGGTGACCAAACTTGGATTGGGCAATTTTGGGCACCAACAAAGTGGGGTTATATGTCATGTGCGTAGACCCGGTCTATACGAAGTATTATATATGTCTATGCTATTATGGTTTTAATTACATGCGTCGTGATGTAAGTAAATAGAAGAATAATTTTTGGGTGCTCGAAATCGTTTTGGAAGTCACCATTTTACCATAGAATATTTAATAATACTAGATACAGAATGATTCCGGAACGATTCCGGCTCGCACCTCTAAGTTTACTTATGTGCGAAATTCAATTTGAATTTACCATGAGCTTTTCGGTGAAGGAAAACATCGTGAGGAAACCTGCACGCATCTGCGAAGTAATTCAAAGATGTGTGTGAAGCCCCCAATCCGCACTGGGCCCGCGTGGGGACTATAGCCCAAACCCTCTCATGATGAGGGGAGGCCTGTGCCCAGCAGTGGGACGCAAATAGGCTGTAGTAGTAGATACAGAATGGCCACGGAATCACCCGCCTGAATTAGCCAACTCGCCCTTACCGTCATTTGTTTCATCTGGAGATGGAGAGTAAATCATTGGCCCACACATTTACAAGTGTACAGACGTTTTTGTACGCACCCAGACATCCTCGCACGCAAACATTGACACTTCATTCGAAATGTGTTCGAAATCGTGCTTTTATAGGCCGTGTCCGCCGTGTGGTTTTATGAAATGCGGTCTTTATACATCACCGACAAGTAATCGGAATCTCATTATATCTGACACGTCTGTAGTAAATATCATAGGGCGCTTATTGTTTTTGAGTTTATATTTTGGGTCAGATCAGTCAGAATCTGTCAGAAGTATGTTTTTTTTTTGCATATTATTCGTATTTATCTACATAATATGTAGTTTAATCAGAATATCGTGTATTTATTGGCGCATTTTCTAAATATCTGACATAAAAACCAAAGCTTCCGTTCCATTGTTACTGTTATCGCGAAGCTATTTATGTATGTAGACTTTATGTCGCAACTTCGCTCAAAGTTCAAGTGTCAAGAGGCCGAATCACGGAATTGTATAAAATGGCGGGTATTATTGTCACCGTGGTTATTTATGGCCCAAGTGTTAGCTAGTTATTCTATTAACTTCAATTCGACCTGATGTCTTTGTTTCTAGTGTATGTTACACACGAAAATATCTCGTTGTTGGATTCCCTAAGTAATGCCAATTTGATGGAGAAATACCGCGACATATCTTGTAATATGAATGTACCCAATGAAGCTAGTTTAATTATAAACAGAACTTCATCACCCACCGCAGAGTCTGACAAAAAATCTCCCACTTTTCAGGTATAGCCATGGACCTGACACCGCCTAAGGACAAATGGAACCTCATCTACGTCACTCTGGTCATCCACGGGCTAGGCACCCTGACAGCGTGGCACATGTTCATAACGGCTAAAGATTACTCCGTGGACTACAAACTGGCTAACACGCAGTACGCTGGCAACTATTTGGTGTACGTCGGGGTCGTCGCGCAACTGCCGAACTTCCTGTTCAGCTGAATCAACGTTTTTGTTAAGTTAAGGTAAGTTCTCTGTCCCTTTTATTAACAAGTTGTGTGCGAAATCTCCTTACTCACTCTCACAGTTAAGATAAATCTATGGAGGGTTGAAGTAAAGGAGCGCAATCTTTATAGGTACAAAAATGGACACCAAATCTGGTAGATTGGGGGCGCTGCGGTCGTCACTCCAGTCAAGCCACATAGGCGAATAGTCTGCAGTATCGCCTTCAGTTGGAGCTGCTGAGGCGAAAACGCAGCGAAAACGGTTTTGTTTTGTTGCTTATCAAATCCACTGGACACTTTTTCAACTGTTTCGTCATATAAGATTGCGCTCCTTACCAAGACACACTCCACAATCCACATTCCATAGATAAATCTATGGACACCTCTGACACCTCTGAACTTGATCAAAAATCCATCAGGCTGTACATACAAACTCTCGTATTTAACCTGTTCCTTGCGCAGGCAGATAAAAATAGTATTTTAACCAAAAATGTATGTTTTCGATAAAGGCAACCATCGTGAGGAAACCTGCACGCCTCTGCGAAGTAATTCAAAGAAGTGTGTGAAGTCAGTCCCCAATCCGCACTGGGCCCGCGTGGGGACTATAGCCCAAACCCTCTCGTGATGAGGGGAGGTCTGTGCCCAGCAGTGGGACGCAAATAGACTGTAGTAGTAGTAGTAGTAACCAAAAATGTATGGTCCATTTCTTTTAGAAATAGACTTGAATTTGGTAGAAGACCTTTCTATAAATAAGAGGTTCTATCCATGTCCAACGCATTCGAGATACCTGCGAGTAAAAATTCAAATGTCATCTTCATTTGCAAAGATTAATTTATTTGACACTCGTTATAAATTTCCTGTAGGTTAGGTATGTACGTCTCGTGTATAAGCCGATGAATGAGCATTAATAAACACACGTGCGCGATATCTTCAATGAATACCGACTCGCCATAATGAAACAAAATAACGCTACCGAATGATTCATGTGTCATTGAACTTATCAATAGAAATCTTTTGTTGTACTTGAAACTTCTAACTGGCCGCAAAGTTACAGAGCCATTTTAGTTTATTTTATTTCGCCTATCTATTCTGAAAGAAATAAAAATCTATTCTAAATCGATAGACACTCATTCCCAACGCAGTGTTTATGTGGAAAGGTCGCTACTACTACTACTACTACAGCCTATTTGCGTCCCACTGCTGGGCACAGGCCTCCTCTCTTCGCGAGAGGGTTTTGGGCTATAGTCCCCACGCGGGCCTAGCGCGGATTGGGTACTGACTTCACACACATCTTTGAATTCACGGTCGTGCTGGCGATGCTGGACAGCTCACAGTGGCCGGGTGCCTTCTTCTGGGTCACCATGATATCTGTCTTTGTGTTGAACAGTATGTACGACGTTGTTTTACGGCTTGACCACGATGTGGCGCGGCAACTCTGTCTGTCTGTTACCTCTTCACGCTTCAACCGCTGGACCGATTGAGATGAAATTTGGCATGCAGATAGTTGGGGTCCCGGGAAAGGACATAGGCTGCTTTTCATCCCGGAAAAACGCATAGTTTCACGATTGCGCAATGTGCCCCGCTACTTCTGTCTCTCGAAGTCGTTTCCGAGCTTTTAGTGGCACGGTATTCTTTAGGTCGTCAACTTCGTCCCCGACCGTCCCTGGGGTGCGACAGACGTTGGGGGGAGATGACGGCGGGGACGGTGAGGGTTGCGGGGAGACTGAATACGCGCATAGCTTGAATGATACTGGCCGTCGACAAAAATCAGCATAAAAGCTACCTATGACCGTCATATAACACGGGTCAACATATAGGCTACTTTTTATCCCGGAAAATCGCATAATTCCCGCGGGAACGCTATTACCAAATTCCATGTGGACGAAATTGCGGACAGAAGGTGGTTTCATATAAAAGTTATTTCATCAGCTCAACAAGAATGTCATCTTTCTAATCTAAGCTTACAAATACACGAAATTGTAGATTTGTTGGATCACCGCCGGCAGTTTTCAGTAACCTCAGACGGCATTTTATTGTATTTTGTAGTGTAGCAGAGTAGTAACGTCCCTCTTTACAGAAAATTGAAAAAATCTATGTAAATCTGGAAATTGCACAAAAGGCGACAACGGACTGACGGCGGTTGAAACGCTTGTAGTATCATAGTATCACCCAAAAGGTAGGAAAGATTTGCAATTAATAATAGCGTATAAGATAGTAGAGTAGACAGTCTCTTTGTCTGTATGAAGTGCCCCCCCCCCCCCCCCCCCCACAGAAAGCGTATTTGCTTCCCACTCTAGGGCACAGGTCTCCTCTCATGACGAAAAGAGTGTTTGCTTTTACGCATCTACTCGAGAACTATGTACTTGGTAGACTATACTTTTTAAAATTACGCTAACAACTTATCTCGAATTATCTTCCACCATTCCAGGTTGCAACGCGATCTTCCAAAACTCCGTGTACGGCGTGGCGGCGCGCTTGCCCCCGCAGTACACGGGCGCCGGTGGTCGTGCTGCTCGGGTGGCTATATCGGGTGGATAAAATGGGCACTTCGGCCATTTACTATTTCATCAATGGCATGTTCGTGTTGCTGATATGTTTCGACACTTACTTCGCGCTGCCGCTCAATGTAAGTATTGTTTGTGAAGGATTTGGTGAAGTGTAGAAAGCCTCTTCCCGTAGAAATATCGGGATAAAAAGTATCGGACGGCCGGATTGGTCCAGTTGGTAGTGACCCTGCCTTCTGTTCCGATGGTCGCGGGTTCGAGTCCCGCTCAGGGCAAACTTTGTGTGATGAACACGAATGTTTGTACTCGAGTCATGGATGTTAGTATTTATATATGTATGTATTTCTCTATATAAGTATTTATATCGTTGTCTAGCATCCATAGTACAAGCTTTGCTTAGTTTGGGGCTAGGTCAATAGGTGTGAAATGTCCCAAGATATTTATTTATTTATTTATCTCCTTACCAAATTTCATCCAAATCGGCTCAGTCGTTTCGACGTGAAAGAAGGATTAACAGACAAACACACGTTCACCTTAACATTAACTGTTAACGTCCCTATTGTGAGGAATCAATAGAGGCTATTTCGTTGATTTTACTTATGCCGTCTTATAATACTTTTTCTGTTCGGACGTGTTCATAATGGTTTATTAAAAAAAATTTTAAATAAAAAAATAAAAACCGCCTTCAAACTCCGACAGACTGCGAAGTCGGTGTCAAGTGAACCGACCCAAAGAAATGATAATCATATTGTGAACTTGACATTGACTTCGCAGTCTGTCGGAGTTTGAAGGCGGTAAAAATTTTTTTTCGGCTACAGTTTCCAAACATTACTATAGAAGTACATAAGTAACTCTGAAGTCCTCGAAATTGACACCAAAATCATCTACGTGCTAGCAAATTTCGAGGAGTTCCCTCATTTTCTCATGGATCTCATCATCAGAACTGAACCAAATTAATATGGGACCAACTTGGAAGTACCACCTTTCGAACAAAAAAAGAATCATCGAAATCGGTTCACGTTTACTATTTATTTTTGGTGAACATACATAAAAAAAAAAAAGATTCCGACGAATTGAGAACCTCCTCCTTTTTTTGAAGTCGGTTAAAAATTGACAGACATCCGTCCTGTGAACGAGGGCTTTCTCGGCGCCGACTTCACGCGAATCACCTGTTTCCTCACGTTCAACTTGACCGCCATGATCGGAAACATCAGCGCCAGTCTGTTCAAATTCGTGAGTATTCTACTACTACAATATTTCGTACTTGGTAAACTCGTTAAGAGGTTTTATCCCGAAAGTTGGCAACGTCGCATATAGCTGTCAAATGTTTCGCTGTTTCTATTAATTTCTCAATATTGCTGAATTAAAAAGGAAAATGTAATTCTATGGTTGAATGACGCGTCTCGTTTTATATTTGTTGGTTAGGCATTCAAATGATAAGATTACATTAAAATGCATGGAAACTGCGATGGAAAGTTTTCAAAAGATGTTACTTCCATAATACCAAAAATTTCGTGTTCCTATGATAACTGTTGCAATCCATACTAGCGCTCGTCGCCTTTTTAAGGATTTGTCCGCCCGCCTCATCGAGGCTTCTGGTGACCAAAGGGCTGGCCACTACTTCGCTCAGCGAATAAGTATTGCCATCCAGCGCGGAAATGTTGCCAGCCTTTTGGGAACCTTGCCGAGCGACACTGATCTGTGCCAAATTTTTTATTTATAAGTTATTTTTAGTTCTAGTTTTTAGTTTTATTTTTATCCATACTTAATGTTTTATTCAACCATAGAGCGATAATTCATGTTTTCATTCAGTAATATTCAGAAATTAATGAAAACAGCAAAATATTTGACAGCTATTTGCGACGTTGCCAACTTTCGGAGTAAACCCTCTTATAAAGGCCTCTCATGCAGATGGTCGGGTGTCACACAGCTGGGATTATATTCAATCCAAATTGAGACGTAAACAGGATGTTGGTTTATCGGTCGACTATTCTCAACGAGCGGTAGGTCTCACGAGGTGTCGACCAATAATCATCATGATGTCACATATTAACACCGTAACTACCCTAGCCTGGCTTTTGGCTGTTCCAGGAAGCAACACTCGCTGGGTTTTTAGTGGGTATTCCATACTGGCGAGTCCCACATAACCACCCTTACGGGTGGTATGCGTCAATGCATTTTCCCAGCGTTAAAAAAAAAGTTCAGCTCTGTGAAATCTAGAAACTTCCGTTCACTTAATAAACTTTCGTATGTTACAGGATCGACAAACCCCTATGTATGTAGAGCTGGCCTGTCAGTCGTAGTGAAGTATTGGCCTGCAATGGGGACTAATCAACAATCAGCAACAAACAAATCAATCAGCAAGCCAAGTACCGAATCAAGACCCCACAACCATAGCTCTCGTGCATAACATAGGGACCGTGAAAATATAAGGTAAATCGCAAATATAATGTATTTATAATTTTATATACATCTTTAAATGAATTGGTGTGTGAGTTTGGCTAAGGCCTGAAAACTGCTGGACCGATTAGGCTGTTTTTACCCGAATGTCAGGGAGGGTAATGTTTTTCGTGAGTATCTATCTATATATCAATCTATCTATGTTTTGTAATTTCCTTTATTACCACGTTTTGGCCAAACGGCTGAACCGATTTTCATGATTGAGGTATCATTAGAATCGTCTCATCAAGCCAAATGTTGTTAGACGGGTCAGATGTAAAAACAAAATGGCGGCTAGACGGTGGAGCCACCTGAAGTGGAAATCGAAAAAAAATAGTTTGTTGAATTATACAATATGGGTATCCAAATGAAGAGCTTGTCAAGAGGATTACGAAAAAGTAAAAATTGTTATCATAATTTTCAGAATGAAGAGCATGCAGCCCTTTACTTTTTCACTAAGAGAAAGTGCTTGGATGATTGAAACCGTAACAGATAAACATATGCTGTCGAAGACTTTTCTGTGCAACTTTTTGGGGTCTACAATTCTTTCATACATTGTTTTAATGTACCTTGTACGGTTTAGCCAGCATAAGTGGAGCAAAAATGTATCGATGAAGAAGAGCAACCATTACTTAGTCGACCATTTGTATGGAATTTGGCGTTTGGTGTTTCTATTATAATCTATATTGTAATAAAGCGTACCTCTCGTGCCTAAGCACGTGACCTAAGTACTCAATTTTCCGCTTTTTGATGGTCTGCAACATCAGCCGGGGCATGTTGACGCGCTGGAGCACAATTTCGTTTCTGACCCTTTGCGTCCAACTAATGCGGAGCATGCGACGGTAACACCACATCTCGAAGGCATCGAGTCGCCTCTTGGTATTATCTTTTATGGTCCAAGCTTCGCATCCGTACATCACAACAGGCCAAATATAACAGTGTAACATTCTAATTCGGAGCTTTACATGTAATTGTCGGCAGCACAAAACCTTTCTCATGCTGTTGAAAGATGCTCGGGCAACTTCTATTCGGGTCTTAATTTTTTGGTCTGACTCCCATACTTCGTTAACCCAAGCTCCCAGGTATTTGTACTGCCGAACCCGCTCGAGATTTTTGCCTTCTACTGATATGTTAGGATTCAAATCAGGGTTTCTAGAGACAACCAGCAGTTTCTTCTTATATATAAAAAACCGGCCAAGTGCGTGTCGGGCCACGCGCAAATTATAGGGTTCCGAAGTTGAGGATGCCCACAGTATCTTTCTAGACTTATTAGCATCTAGCTAGCCTGTGGTATGACGTGCCCGGCCGACGCCCCTGCCGCTCGAGAAAAATCATTGGTTTTTTAATCATTTCATAAGTTGGTCGACTATGACTCGTAAATTTGTAAAGCCTACTTAGCTGTGATAGTTTTCCTTTCAACTACGTTATATATGCCATAACCCTGATTTTTTTCAGCCATCCAAATACCACCATTTAGCTGGCAGGGGGGGGGGGACACGTCACTCTAACAAAAAATAGCACTTTAAAGCTTAATATTTCACAAACGCATCACTTAATCAAAAAATGATTAGAAACAAACCCACAATATTTTTTTTAGACCTATTCAACGACATGCCGCATCATGGGGTACGCAAGAAAAAAAAATTACATCCCCACTATACGAGTAGGGGGGTACCCTATAAAAAAATAAATTTCAAAATTTTATTGTACCACTTTGTCAGCGTAACAAATATGTATATTCATGCCAAATTACAGCTTTCTAGAACTAAGCATCTCCGAGCAATAGTGCGGACAGACGGACGGACGGACGGACGGACGGACGGACGGACGGACATGGCGAAACTATAAGGGTTCCTTGTGGACTTCGGAACCCTAAAAATGAATTGCCGTAATAAACTTTCGTGTGTTACAGGATCGGCGAACCCCTATGTATGCAGAGCTGGCCTGTCAGTCGAAGTCAAGTATTGGCCTGCAACGGGGGGACTAATCAACGTGCTGAAACCAGCAAGCCAAGTACCGAATCAAGAGCCCACAACCATTAGCTCTCTGGCATAACAATGGGACCGTGAACATACAAGGTAAATCGCAAATATAATATATTTATATATATTTTTTTCTTATATATAAAAATGAATCGCCGTGTGTTAGTCTGGCTAAGGCTCGAGAACCGCTGGAACGATTTGGCTGATTCTTTTTTTGTATTATTTCCCTTGATTCTGGGAAGGCTAAGAAAGAAAAGAAAAGAAAAAATCTAAAGGAAAAATAACTTTGTATGGGAATCTGTGGTAATACGAAGTTCACCGGGCCAACTCTAATAAATTAAAGTCCATTTTGGCTTTTTACCTTAACCGCACTTTTAGCTCTAATATGTAATTTAATTACCTAGAATTAGTAGTATCGAAATCACTTCTTCAACAATGTAAAAAAAAAAAATATGTCATTTTTCAGATTCTGGTACGCGGCCCAGCGAAGTCTACCTCTAGGGGACTCAAACATACATCTCCAAATTCAATTCAAAAGTTTTGTATAAACAACATACTTGGAGAATTCTCCTGCCCTTTTGGAAGTGGGTCTGAATTCACATCTTAACTGGAAATCGCATATCAACAAATTATCTTAAAAACTTTTTACCTTTGCGACCGACTTCTAGACTGCTCACAGGGTGTATTATGCTTATGAATAATGGTGTCGACCGCATAAGCCCACATTCCATAATGAAATGAAAATATACTACTAGCTTCTAGAAAATATTACCAGCCAGTACTATAATCAGTATTTGTCATCAATAATTGTTTGTATCATAGATCAATTTGTTAACGACACAGTTGCACTACACAGTTTGGAAACAAAGTGAAGTGTCAGTTATGTAAATGTTGTTAGCATTCGTTTATTTTTAACATATACTATACTTTTGAGTAAAAACGTAAAAGTATGACTCACTTGTTTAAAAAATGTAACTTAACTTTTATTCTTACTTAACAGAAAAACTTGCCCATATTATAACAAATTAGTTGAAATGAGCTGTAAGTTTTCCAAATAAATAAAATTATTAAGTATGTCTGCCTATGGTATGTGAAAACTGTTATTCGTACTATGTGTACTGCTAGATAGGTAACTGAAAGATTTATTTACTTTGACATAGTCGTAAGTTGTATTTTAATTATGAATAAGAAGGTAGTTAGCTCCACGCTCACGCATTACTATGTCCTTGTGCAAGGCATCATAATGTATATTTTAGTTAAAAGTTAATAATGTATATCTTAAATCATTTGAGTGACGACATTATTATTCTCTTTATTTGTTTACAGTATTATGTTAGTTTTTATTTATTTAAACTTCATTGCACATACAAAATGTATACAATTGCCGGACTTAATGCCTAAAGGCATTCTCTACCAGTCAACCATAAGGCCAAACAGAAAGAAAAATGAGTAGGTGCATCAATATTAGAAATAAACTACAGAAATAATAGGAAGATAACAAATAATTTCAAAAGCGGATAATTTTACATAAACATACATAAACATTGTATAAAAGATAAACATATATAAACCAGTCGCACGAAGCAAAGAAAAATATGAAGGATTCCAAAACTACGCAGCATTCGCTTGAAGGAGAACTTGGTTTGAGCTTGTCTAATATCTAGAGGTAGCGAATTTCAGAGGCGGATTTCCTGAAGGGTGAAAGAATTAGAAACAAAACCAGTGGAGTGAGAAAGAGTGATGAGTTTAAGAGAACGAGAGGAACGCAGGTCACAATCGGGACGAGGAGTATCAAAGTTAAATTTTGATTTGAGATAACCAGGAGTAGAAGGGTCGAACAGAATTGAGAAAAGGGTGCACAGAATACGGAGGGACCTGCGCTGGCGTATGGGGAGCCATTGTTAAGCAGGCGGTCTAGCTGGTTAAGAGACTTGAGTCATGTTGGACATGCACACATCACCGTAATCAATTAAAGGCAGGATAAGCGATTGCACTAAAAGAGTCTTGGTACTAATCGGCAGAATTTTTTTGTAGCGGTAGAGCGCCCGTAAATTGTTAGTGGCCTTTCGACTTACTTCGGCTAGTTGAGCATCCCAGGAAAGGCATGAGTCAACTACAAGCCTGCTTTGACCAGGGTACGAGAGAGCCTTCAAACGCAACCGGCGCGATCCGAGATTTCTCAACTTTAGCCAGCTGACGAGAACTACCAACAATGATGGCCTGTCACTTGGCATTATTATATAGCCATAAAAGAAAACTACAAATAGTAATACAAAATATAAATACAAGTTCATTATAAAAACCTAACTTAGGGTACCCGCCAGCGAAGTTTGTCCTTCTCGGCTTTCACATTACAGCATCGGAACAAATATTTTTATAAGTACCTGTATAACATTAACTGACTTTTGTATTTGGCAATGGCGATGAAAAGGTTAAAAACCAGACATTTAGATAATTTAATTATCTTAAATAACGATCTGTATTCTTGTTTGTTTCGCAATAAGCATTTTGTTTGTTTCCAGAGACGATGAAAAAAGTGGATTTGTGAATCATCATGAAAAAATAACTTGTAAATTGAGTATCTGGTCGGTTTTTCACGGTAGCTTGTTATTTTAAGTTCCAAATATGATATACTAAACTTCTAAATAAATAATGTATAAAAACTCAACTATTTTTATTTCGTATACGCTATTCTATTATTGTTCAATCTCAATTTGAATAAGTTTTACTTCTTCACTGCTTCATCTGAATAATGAAGAAGTAATTCTTATTCGATTTGAGATTGAACAGTAATTTTGTGTTTTTAATATGCTTTTTCATGTAAGCCAACATTCAAATTTCGCGCTTATTACCCGACTATGCCAGAAGGAGGGTTATGTTTTCGTAAACATTCATTCAGCACAGCAGCGCCACACCCGATATGACATGAATCCCGGAACTACACTAACGAACTGTCACTTCCAAGGTTGATTCCTATCTGTCTTTAGACATATCTTCTAATCTGTGGCGAAAAATGGCCCGTCAAAACGGGTGCCCGAGTTGTTCGGGCACCCGGTTTGGCGCTCAGCAAATTTGACACTTAATTCTTTTAGTGTTAGATTTACTTTTGTATAAAATATTTATCTTGACACATACTATAAAGATTCGTTATTAGCATATTGGAACATATTTTCTAATGTCAGTTTGCTCCATATATTTTGACATATTGTTAGGCACTGTTCGTCCTTATGTTATTATAGGTCAATGCGGTCCATTCCATAATGTTACGGAGCCACGATTTCTTCCATCTAAAGGCGGAATTATACTGAGTCGTTCACGGGCCCGGTTCCTATATCCACGAAACGCCTCGTTTTGCCTACGGACGGTTGATTTTTGACATTTGTTCCATAGAGAATCTGTCAAATTTTAACCGTCCGTAGGCAAAACGAGGCGTTACGTGGATATAGGAACCGACCCCTAATGTGATCGCCGAACTTGTTTCAAACTCCTTAAGCCAACAAACATCACCTTCGCACTTCAAATTCGTCTGTCCGCCTACACTGCGGTCATCCAATTAAGACTGTGGCAGCTGTCGCTCGCCGAATGCGGCCGACTAGTGTTCTTTACTTCTAGTCGCATGCAGCATGCGGCGACCGACTCAGTGTAATTCCGCCTTAAAGCGTAAATAAAAGACAGCAAATGCTTCCAACGGGTTGGAGGTTTTTTTATTAAGTTAAACAAGGAAGGCTTCACTTCTTGGCCGTGACGGCGGCCTCGTCCTCGCGCGCGAAGGTCTGCAGCAGCTCCTCCTTCTTGGCCGCGATGCGCTCCTCGCGCCGCTTGCGCGCCTCCTTCACCTTGTTGCGCCGCGCCTCGGCCTGGTCGCTGGGAGGTAAAGCATAAATAAGTATTTTCTCAAACATACTCGGAATTATTTGTTACTTTCAAAAAAAGAAGACGCGAGGCCCTTCATTGTCGGCCTTGGCCAGCAAAAACATAAATTTGGCCTCTAAATTTCTGCCCCGGTTACAGGAAGAAGTGCGGTTTTGTTCCCTAGGGAGCAAAGTACGATTTTGCTCCCTGCTGATTCTGGTTTTCTCATAGGAGTGAAAAGCAGAGTGTACAACTACAACTACTACTACTACTGCTGCAGCCTATTTGCATCCCATTGCTGGGCACAGGCCTCCTCTCATCACAAGAGGGTTTGGGCTATAGTCCCCACGCGGCCCCAGTGCGAATTGGAGATTTCACACACATCTTTGATGCATGCAGGTTTCCTCACAATGTTTTCCTTCACCGAAAAGCTCAGTGGTTAATTCAAATTGAATTTCGCACATAAGTAAACTTACAAGGTGCGAGCCGGAATCGAACCACCGACCCTCTGCATGAGAGGCGGTAGCTCGAACCACTAGGCCACCACGGCTTCTGAGTGTACAAACACATTAGCAAAAATTTTTACACCCTTGCTAGCTCAAGATTCTGAAATCTTTCGCGTCGCTCCGGATTGAATCCGTCACCTGCGGTAAAATATACCATTTTGGCCCCTAGTCATATAATCTACTATTGTAGTTGGTGTACAGGCATCGGCACGGATCGTTAGCGTCTTTAGGCCTTTGACGCGTAGTCGAAAGTAAAGTCTCATAGGCGGAGGGGAGCGCACGCTTATTGGCGCTTCAGTCGTACCCGTGCGCCAAAATCTCCTCTACTTTCGCTCACCGCTCAAGATCAATGCCAGTGACTGTAGGGGTGCTAGTTAATCCACAGGTGCAGCCAGTCTTCGGTAGGCCTCCAACAAGATGGAGCGACCTCGAGAAGATCGCGAGAATCTGGTGGAAGCGAGTAGTACAGGCTCTATCTGAGTAGCAAGCCTTGGGGGAGGCCTATGCCCAGCAGTGGACGTCTTTCGGCTGACATGATGATGATGGTGACTTTGTAGTTTGATAATCCAACAAGATGGAGTGACCTCAAGGCTCGGAATCGCGAGTAACACAGGCCGACCCTCAAGAGTCGCCAATAAGCTCCGTGTTTAATAAGCTAGTAAATTAGGTGCGATTATTTTAACCACCTAACTGTGTGCAAGTCTAGCAGTTCCAATTGTGGATGGATTTCTATCTTAGTAACTGATTACGATCTTGATCTGATCTAACGAGCGTAGAATCAAGTTACACAATGAACCTGCTGGTCTGAGTGGTGATTCATGGTAACTCCTTATATTATTTAAAGCATAGTCTCATTCTTAGGCCTCGTTCAGAGACCAGACATTATCTAAGCATCTTTTGAGTCCCACAGACATACATATATGCCATCAAAACTAAACCAAAAAAAAAATTCAATCATGTCCGAGTTCAATTGGAACTCTATTTACAATGGGTGTGGCGGTCCAAATGATAAAGTATTTTCAAAATATCAAAGCAATTTACCTAAGCATCTTTTGAGTGCTACAGACATACATATAAGACAAAAGAAAATTTCAGTCATGTCCAAATTAGAATTTACAGTGGGTGTGGCAGTCAAAATTACCATTTTCAAAGGTATCAAAGCAAAGTACCTGAGCATCTTTGTCCTGGCCTTCTCGGCCTTCTTCCTGTGGATGTACTCCATCAGCACACGCTTGTTCTTGAACACATTACCCTTCGCCTTCATGTACAGGGCGTGGTACAGGTGCCTGTCAATCTTCTTGGCCGTTCTGTATTTGAGCAGCAGCTTTCGGAGCACCCGTTGCCTTTGGACCCATAGTTCCTGAAAAACGAAATAATTAAAATTGAATAGTTGAATAACAATAAAAAAATAACAAATACCTATTGGAGACTCTCAGATTGGACAGAAAGTTTTGCAGGGTTGAATTGTCCTACAAAATGTAACTGTGGAAGTAGAGGTTATTGGAGTTCTAGCCAACTACAACTAGACTTGGTCAATGCCTGGTAGATGAACTTATTTCTTTAACTCAATGAACCAAATGAGCTGAAGCACTGAAGTTGGCTATAGATGGTAGTGTAAAGGTTGCATATAGATCATAAGATACTGGTAGTTTCCTGTACAGTGTTGCCAAATGACAGTTTAAAATTGATGATAGAAGCATATATTCCATGATGGAAGCATATAAATCTATCACAATATATCACAATAAAAAAGAAGCAAGGTTTAGGTCAGCAATTAAATTTGCAAAAATATGTTTCATAGGGAAAGTCGGCAGAAGCTTGCCATACCTGTTTACACTGCTAGCACTAGTAGACTTCTACAAATTTTATTGCTAGCCTAAACCTCGCTTCAGAACGATATGAAGGATGACTTACTTTCTGTGGCATACGAGCGTTGGCTGTACCTCTCCGTTTACCAAACCCACAGTGACGTCCCTTTCTGCGGGCCTCTGTGTTCTTGCGGACGCGGGCGCGCGAGTGCACGGCCACGGGCTTCTTGATCACCAGACCATCCTTGATCATCTTACGGATGTTCTGTCCTACAATACAGAAACAAATTTGAGAAAACGAATACTCCAAAGTTCATTTATAAAGAGATGTTTACATGATTGAAGTTTATTCTTCCTTTGCAATAAGTAAAAAGTCCGTACTTCTTTTTGGCGTCGATTATAAGTACTTTACAGATTTTCTAATAACATTAGAAGTAAAAAAAACCAACAACCTATTTTTAGTTTAGTATGTGAGGGTATATCATAAACTTGTACAATTTGGAAATTTTAGCGCTTGAAATATTAGGTCCAGAATACGCTGCATGAATAGATAAATAAGCACAAATAGATCACAGAAGAACGGCATGGTAAAAAGTACCTACGAAGAATTTATACTTACGGGAGTTAGTGTTGGCGATTTCATTGATCTCATTTGGATCTAACCACACCTTCTTTTTTCCACATCTCATAACAGAGGCTGCAAGCCTCTTCTGCAGCTTCAAGGAACTGAAAATAGAGAAATATCATGTTAGACCACATGGCTCCACCGCAGGCCGATGACACGCACAGCCTAACACGGTCTAGAAATCCCAACAAAACACGAAAACACAGTCATCGAACGTCCTTTAGTGTAAATAAACCACTGATGTCCCTGAATTGCCTGTATTTTAAAGCTTTTTTTAAATATTTGTCGGAACTAACCTCATCTTGACGGAGTGAGATCCAACGCATACAAGAAAGAAATATGGCGGAACGTGTTGTATAGGGCTGCGTGAGTATCGATAAAACTGTACAACTAGTCAATCGATTTTAATTTGGTAATCGATTCCAAATGAAGATATTTACTCAAACATAGATTTTTACGTGAAAAACTAGTGTAAATTAAACAATGGCAATACATGAAAATAATAATTGTACAATTTGCTGTGCATTATATTTTGTTAAATTAAAATACAGTTTAATCGCGATTTTATCGATGACTCGATTTTAATGATTTTTTTGCAGTTTAATATTGATATAGATGCCTGAATATTTTTTCTTGGTACCTGTCAGATTGACAGTATTTATTCGTTTTCCAATAGCTTTTTGGTTTTATCTTGCGTACGTTAATTTTTGTTACGTCCTGATGAATTTTTGCAACTAAAATACACCTATGCGACGTCAATGGCACGTCAGAAGCACGTCAGGTACCGAGCACGTCACATCTGTAAGACGTTTTTTATTCATTAACTTATAGCAACCGTGTGCGTGCTTTTACTTGCATAATTTTCCATTTTATTCTACAATCTATTAGAAACATAAACAAATAACAACATTTTTGGTAGTAAAATATGTAATAGCCGGCTTATAGCTTATATTTCAGCTTTCTTTTTGCTTTATAGAGAAGGATTTTTTTTATAGTGCGAACTAACACAAACGCCAGAACGTTAAATCAAAGAAAAACGTCCTTGAACTTGCCCATTCTATTATACCGTACAATGTTTACAAATTTTCTTTTAAGGTTTTAATGGTGAAAGTTTTCTTAAACAAAATGAAAGTCATTGGACTCTTTAATATAAATAAGGAAGAAACTTCTCATAACTAATTATATCATCAGTTTTTACTTTGAATTTGTATTGTATCCTACAGTTCACAATACATTACTTTCCGTTTGTTATCGGACTGATCCTTATTAAAATATTTTTAGATAAAATTCAGTATATAGGACGATAATTTAGAATTCTCACTGCTCGTCATTCTCATTGCACTACGAATTTGTGTCGTTCAACGTCAAGAGGCTAAAAGTTGTAAACAAGTTGTATCAGTAGTTCAGTACGACTCCGTGTCGTAGTCAGTATCCGTGGATCCTTTCACGTAGATAAACGTGTTTGCGGCCAGTGTAGATTTCCACAATGACGGAATCGCCGAAAATCAACGCTGACCTACAACGCGAAAGGAATAACTGCACATTTAATATTACAGAATTAACGAATTTAATCGATGGAGGAGCTCAAAAAACCGAGGAAAGAAGAAAAAGAGGTAATAGCTGCCTTTGTCCTAATAACTTCGAGATAACTCATTAAGTTCAACTCAAGTCAGTGCTCAGATTACATCTGCATGATTTGTGATTTAAATTTCATAAAACTTGGTAAAATTGTGTCAGCAATGAGAATAAGTTTTCTATGTGATTTAAGTAAATATACTATAGTTATACAAGTATACTTGTGTAAACAAAACATAGAATTTACTTTCCAATCCATTATGTATATTTTTTCAAAAATACTTGGTTCTGTAGAAAGAAGAATCTTTCACTACCTAGCCTACCTATTTGCTTTATATACTCTATGCCACATTGGCATCTAAACCAGTCTAAATAATGGAACCAAATTAAATGTAGTATGGGTCAGTTAGTTCAACTTCTTTTACATAATAGATTAGATGTTGTTTTAAAAGTTTGTTCCTGTTTGTAATTGGAATATTTCAAGCTAGCCTGGCAGATTTTTACACAATGTAAAAAAATAATTGTGTTTATTTTTACATCATAGAACCAAGTTCAAAGGTTGGCATTGATCATTATCTCACAATGAAGGAAAATATTTTGATTGTTGTTTCCTTGATTCCACTGATTTTGAACAGATTTATGAATATGAAGAGAAAAATGAATATTTTAAAATTAAATAATCCTGCTGATAAATGCCGTGGTGGCCTAGCGGTTCGACCTACCGCCTCTCATGCAGAGGGTCGAGGGTTCGATTCCGACTTGCACCTCTTAGTTTACTTATGTGTGAAATTCAATTTGAATTCACCACTGAGCTTTTCGGTGAAGGAAAACATTGTGAGGAAACCTGCACGCATCTGCGAAGTAATTCAAAAATATGTATGAAATCCCTGGGCCCGCGTGGGGACTAGCCCAAACCCTCTCGTAATGGGAGGAGGCCTGTGCCCAGCAGTGGGATGCAAATAGGCTATAGTAGTAGTACTAGTAGCTGATATAATCTGAGCCTCGAGATAGGAGATAGGAGAAGAGTAGAGATCCACGCGATACTAACATAAGATTGAATTTACAGAGGAGATGGTGTTAAAAGAAAGCATCCCAGATGAGGTCCCACCGGAGTACTTAAGTCACAAGGAGAAATATGAGCTGGCGGTGAAGAAGGCATGCTACCTGTTCAAGATGATCCGCAGGCTACAGGAAGAGGAAAACACAGGGATGGAGAATTATCAGTAAGTTGCTAGTTCTTTTCATATTTTAATACAAACAATACAAGTAAAAAAGAATCAAGTTGTCCACCATAACAGCCTATTTACGGTCCACTGACCTGACTGTCTTATACAAATCATCTGAAGACTCTTAAAATAATGTTTGTTGAGATTTTAAGATGGACATCCTCATAAAAGTTACCCAAGATACAGATGATTCATCAATACAATATCATGTCTTGTGTACTAAGCCATTGTAGCACTGAGCTTGGTGTGGTGGTATTGAACTTTACTGCTATACAAAAGATTTTTTTCTTTTTGTGAGGTTTCAACTTGCGATCGGTCTCAGGGACCATGAGCAGTTTTTTTGAAGGGTTTGGCGATGTTAGGCGTTTGCCATGGTGGCCTAGTGGTTCGACCTACCGCCTCTCATGCCGAGGGTCGGGGGTTCGATCCCGGCTCGCACCTCTAAGTTTGCTTATGTGCGAAATTCAATTTGAATTTACCACTGAGCTTTTCGGTGAAGGAAAACATCGTGAGGAAACCTGCACCCATCTGCGAAGTATTTCAAAGATGTGTGTGAAGTCCCCAATCCGCACTGGGCCCGCATGGGGACTATAGCCCAAACCCTCTCGTAATGAGAGGAGGCCTGTGCCCAGCAGTGGGACGCAAATAGGCTGTAGTAGTAGTAGGCGTTCCCTTCCAGCGATGGGTTGCCTATATGTTTAATTTTATAGAATTATGTTGTCCTATATGTGCTTCCTTTTCAGTTGTCTTTCTTGAAGTGGTTTGCTTAGGTTTGAAGCTAGTTGGTTATGGTGTTTATCAATCCTTTGTCTGTACAGCTTTATGTAACGATCAACTTCCTCATTTACAGTTGGAATTTGCAAGTATTGGAAGAGTTCTGCCATCTTGGTGAATCATGGCGCTCCAGAAATCTCTTAAAGTACTCTATTCAGAAATCTCTGTAAGATCTCTATGTTAAAATGTTTTGCGGAACCCCACAGTTGGATGCCGTAGGTCCATACTGGTTTCAGAGCAGTTTTGTAGACAAGGAGTTTGTTGTTTACTGATAGTCTAGACTGTCAACCAAGCAACCATTGCAGCAATACAAAATGTATAATTTTAATTGTTTGTAATTACAATATCATTATCAGTCACTCATGTAACAGCTATTATTTGCGCCGTTACCAATTCTGAACATGTTTGTTGTCGAAGACACAATATTCTACATTTGTAATCATCAATCAATATTATCAAATATTAATATTATGTATGTATGTATTGTTGCAGAGAAGTCCTGGGCGGTTCCCTGGGCTCGGCCATATTGTCTGACGGGTCACCACTCACGCTCCACTACGTGATGTTTATACCCACCCTCATGGGGCAGGCGACGGTGGAGCAACAGGTGCTGTGGATCGGACGCGCCTTCAACTGCGATATCATCGGGACTTACGCACAGGTAACGCAAGACGCAACTAAGAAGGCGCGCGGCGCAGCCTTTCAGCCGTTGACGTATTATACGTAAACCTGTAACAGCGTCGGCTGGCAATTGTGTCGGTAAAGAACTCTGTATTATTTCCGTGATAAAAATTACCCTTTGACTTTCACAGAATTTTAAAGAGCGGGGTGCGATACCTGAGCTTTGTGGCCTTGTTTTTTTACATTAATAAACCTAATCAGCCAACCACCTCCCCCATTTTCTTTTACCTCTTAGCCCTAACGCTCTTATGGCTCGGCCACAATTTCGCGCGGTAGCGGCAGCGGCGGGCTGTTAGATACCTGGCTACGTGCTGAAATGAGGATGTTGAAAGTCGCCGAAAGTTAGTTTATATTGTTTTTCTTACACAGACGGAGCTGGGTCACGGCACGTTCATCCGCGGGCTGGAGACGACGGCGACCTACGACCCCTCGACGAAGGAGTTCGTGCTGCACAGCCCCACGCTCACCTCCTACAAGTGGTGGCCCGGCGGGCGTAAGTCATCAACTCATCACTATGGCCGGCTGTTGTTACACAGACGGAGCCGGGTCACGGCGCGTTCATCCGCGGGCTGGAGACGACGGCGACCTACGAGCCCTCGACGAAGGAGTTCGTGCTGCACAGCCCCACGCTCACCTCCTACAAGTGGTGGCCCGGCGGGCGTAAGTCATCAACTCATCACTATGGCCGGCTGTTGTTACACAGACGGAGCCGGGTCACGGCACGTTCATCCGCGGGCTGGAGACGACGGCGACCTACGACCCCTCGACGAAGGAGTTCGTGCTGCACAGCCCCACGCTCACCTCCTACAAGTGGTGGCCCGGCGGGCGTAAGTCATCAACTCATCACTATGGCCGGCTGTTGTTACACAGACGGAGCCGGGTCACGGCGCGTTCATCCGCGGGCTGGAGACGACGGCGACCTACGACCCCTCGACGAAGTCATTAACTCATCACTATGGCCGTCGGTCCACCATGACTATGACGACCGGATTGGTCCAGTTGGTAGTGACCCTGCCTTCTGTTCCGATGGTCGCGGGTTCGAGTCCCGCTCGGGGTAAACTTTGTTTGATGAGCACGAATGTTTGTACTCGAGTCATGGATGTTTAGTATTTATATATGTATATATTTCTCTATATAAGTATTTATATCGTTGTCCAGCACCCATAATACAAGCATTGTTTAGTTCGGGGCTAGGTCAATATGTGTGAAATGTCCCAAGATATTTATTTAATTATTTATATTTATGCATCATGACAATGAGGATAACCTCGTGTGAAAAATCCGCTATCGCTAGTGGGATTTGTGTAGGCCAAGGCAGCCCTTTTTTGCGCGGTTTGACGTATGCATCCATCATCGAGGTGGTGGTGATTGGAGAACCAATCGAATGTAGTCTCCAACGCCAGCGGCGCCCGCTGGTGAGCAAAAATACGGTGGATCGCATTGACACTGCCGACTGTCGGTAGATGACTCTCAAGAAGGAGCCAAATGAGGGCTACCACGAGTGAATTCGCCGCTAAAGGCGCTGGGAGTCTCCCAAGGTGCAATCGCTGAATTGGCAACACTAATGTCTCCGAATCTTCATCATCAGCATCCGAGCCATGAAACTATAATGTTCGATATATTTTCACATACCTATAAAATCACAAATAAATACGATAAGTAAACTCTATCGCGCTTATAACCGTAATAAATAACTTCGACATTGACAGGTTTGACATTGTCAGATTTGACATTGACAACCACCTCTTAGATAGTGGCGCCAACTAGTGGGCAGGAATACGGCAGCCCTCATTACTTCGCACATATGCAGATAGAGCGGTATATAGTGATCTGAATACACACACACACATTCACATTCCAATTTTATGGATTACAATACAAACACAAAATACTAAAGTGGAAAATTAATTCTCATGTTTTGATATTACTAAATCATTTATTAAAGGAACACATAAATACCAGAAAGAATATCCACAACATGCTTCGTCAAATAGAAAACACCGTAGGTAATCCACAACACGCTTCGTCAAATAACAATCTAAAACACAACTCAAGAATCCGTAGCATACTTCGTCAAAAACACAAGTAGAAATAAATAAATAAAATACATAACACACGTCCATCAACCATCTAAACCTCTGTTCTGGACCGCACCTAATTCAATTTTTTTTTTTAAATATTTTTTTGATATTTAGCTAACAAGAATTTACAGAGTTTTTTTTTTCTCAAGCATTTACTTATATTTTCATATCATATCCTTATACTTCAATGACATTAAGACATTTCTAAAGTTTCTAATTGGTATAATCTAGCGTTAGCATTAGTCAGATTCACTGTCCCAGTGCAGTGCCCTTGGTTCGGTAGTTTGTACCTAGAGATCTTCTACTATCTAAAGTCCCGCGCCTTCACATTTCAAAACGCTTCGCAAAGCACCACCAACACTCTCAACACATGTGTGCGTGCTGAGATAGTCATCAACTATGCGTTGTGTTGGTGGTGCTTTTTGAATAATAATTTTAAAAAATGAAGCGTTTTAAAATGTGAAGGCGTGGGACTTTAGATAGTAGAAGATCTCTAACTAAACCAAGGAAGGTCCTATTAAGTCGTAAGGATGACTTTTATGTCATGTTTATATTACTTAATTGTTGTGTCATGTCATGTGGCCAACTATGATTAACGGATAATCGCCATCATGTATTTATATCCCGTAGCGGGCGATATGATCATAAATATGTGAACATGCACTCTTACATCTTGACAATAAGATCGTGACCAGATATTTATGATCACCTGGTTCCATCTAATGTCGATTGGACTAGTATTGTATCATCTAAGATTTTTCTTTTCATTTATTTACTCGTACCTTACTTAGCTGCCTTGCATATCAATGTGTAAGTATAAATCTCTTCCGTTACGATTGGCTGACTGATTGTTTGACTAATGGCATGTAGGTTCCTTGGGCAGTGTAGGAGAGCACTAAGATATAATTTCCCACAATTCCCACGGGAACGGGAAAAAACTGAATTAATAACTTGTAAAAGTACTTGCTTAATAAAAAGAATATACATATTCTATATATATATATTTCTATATATATATTTTTTCTTAACTTCATATATATTATATATATATATATATATATGTGTGTGTGTGTGTGTGTGTGTTGAAATCCATCTCAAATTGGCGCCCAATTAAAAGAATGAAAGAAACATTAAACATTTTCCCGAATAAAAATTGTCTAAATACACAAACTCTGCTGGGCTTCTATTAATATGAATTTTGAAATCAATGTCACCGAAACGAAGAAAACATTATCTTGCTAGGAGATACCTCAATTTCATTCTTCTGTATCCAGCGATCTGCCTATTATTGTGAATAATAGTTTTAGAGGTCTAAAATATTTCTCTCTTGTCCTACCAGTGGGCCACTCAGCAAACTACTGTATAGTAGTGGCACAGCTGTACACCCAGGGCAAGTGCCACGGCATTCATCCGTTCATAGTTCAGCTGAGAGACGAAGAGACACACATGCCACTGCCTGGCATCAAGGTCGGCGAGATTGGCGCCAAGCTGGGCATGAATGGCACCAACAATGGCTTCCTGGGATTCGACCACGTGAGGATACCGAGGGAGCACATGCTTATGAAGAACGCTAAGGTGTTGGAGGTGAGTTGGACGAATGTTTGTGGAAGATGATAACATCGACACAGTTGTAAGACGGTTTGAAAATATAGCGCTATTTTCAGACCGTCTTAAGTATATGGGTAGAATGACTAGTTTCCCATCCCTGTTGTTCTTTATGTGAAAAGTAAAGGATATTTGGCTTATGGTAGCCATATGCCGTTTTTCGTGGGACCTCGTGCAAGGTCCGTCCACATAGCTACCACCAACCATCTTACTCATACTAAGCTGCTCCTGATTAATAATATAGTGCTCCACCACCACCACCACCACCACGACAGCCTATTTTACGGCCCACTGCTGGGCACAGGCCTCCTCTCATCACGAGAGGCCTTGGGCTATAGTCCCCACGCGGGCCCAGTGCGGATTGGGGATTTCGCACATATCCTTGATTTAATTCGCAGATGCGTGCAGGTTTCCTCACGATGTTTTCCTTCACCGAAAAGCTCAGTTGTAAATTCAAATTGAATTTCGCACATAAATAAATGCTGAACCCCCGACCCTCTGCATGAGAGGCGGTAGGTTGAACCACTAGGCTACCATGGCTTCATATATAGTGCTCGCACTGTTGTATTCCTGTAAGGGTGTAAGGCAGCCAGTGAAATTACTGGCATAGCGACATTCCACATTAGGCCTCAGGGGTGGCAACGCATTTGAAATATCATGTTTTCTTATGTCCATGGGTCACATTCGTCGTTTGTAGGCAATAAGAAAAAAAGAGAAAAAAAATATTCGACGTTCAGTTTTCAAAGATAATTTGCATAAGTTAGAGGAGGAAACGATTATCTTGTTCGATGATAATTTATCAGAAACACCCTTCGCCCAGTTGTATCACATTCACATCCAAGTAATCTTGAAAAAAAAACATGTAAGAGCTAAAAGAACAATTGTAAAAATATGCTTTCTCTGAAGAATTGTTTTTTTGGCATGTCGGTCGTGCCACCTAACGCTGTTTCCTGTCTAAACCGGTGTTTATGCGTAATCATTACAATGGTAAATTTCGTTTAGTTTTTTAATGTAAACATTATGCGTAGTAAAGTTCAGAGTCAAGGCCCAGTACAACTAAAAAAGTATTAAATTACTTCGCTTTGAAAATATGCAATCGAGCAGGATAGAAATAATTATGTCTATTTGTAAGAAATACTGGCACTACTGGCAGTGAGGAATGGAATGAAAAGAATAGTACATTACAGACCTAGGGTGGTGAATTCGTAAATGTCCCAGATCGCAGGATTCTGTGGCCCGAACCGACGGTGAGGGCCATAAATATGCGATCTGGGTCTTTACGAATTACCGCCCGTGGTTTGTCAAAAGTTTTACGTCTTGCCTTGGCCAAGAAGTGAGATTTTCTCTCCGCGTAGCGGGCAGAAAATCACACTTTATGGCCAAGGGTGATGTAAAAAATAAAACAAATCAAAGATAGATGATAACATCGTTCAGGGCTACTAGCTTCAATATGAATACTAGCTTCTGCCCGCGACTTCGCCCGCGTGGAATTCGGTTATTGCGTTCCCGCGGGAACTTTGTGTCTTTTTCCGGGATAAAAAGTAGCCTTTGTCCTTTCCCGGGACCCCAGCTATATCCATGTCAAATTTCATCTCGGACTCGCTGTAGCGTTCCAGCGGTTGAAGCGTGAAGACGTAACAGACAGACAGACAGACAGAGTTACTTTCGCATTTATAATATTACTAGCTTTTCCCCGCAACTTCGTATGCGCAGAAATATTAAAATGAAAAATCCCGTTTTTTCCCGTTCCCGTGGGAATTTGGGGAAATCCTTTCTTAGCGGATGCCTACGTCATAACATCTACCTGCATGCCAAATTTCAGCCCGATCCGTCCAGTGGTTTGGGCTGTGCGTTGATAGATCACTATGTCAGTCACCTTTGAGTTTTATATATATAGAAGTATGGATTTTAAGCTTTGTTTGATTAAAATATCGGAAAGAAAAGTTGTCAATTTTATATTCCACGCGGAACAAGCCGCAGGGCGCAATTAGTAATACATATAATCCATGATGATGATGAGTCCGACCGATTTCGGCCATGGCGACCACTTCGACTCCTAACAAGTGTTTTGGCGCTCATGCGCCCGAAGATGGCTAATGTAACCTATCTTTGCGGTGAAACTTCGTGCACATTGAGGGCACGTAAGCACACCGTCTATGTAATTATAAGAGATGGCAGCAGGTGGACGGGCTTTGAGCTGGTCGCGTTTGGTGTCAAGGTCAACTTTACGTTGATCCTCGAAATCCCGTACCTTGTCGTTCACCACCCTGCGCCATTCTGATCGCTGTGCTGCCAAACGCTCCCATTGGGAGGGCTCGATGTCGCATCTTTTCATATGTCGCTTTAAGACATCTTTGTACCGGAGGAGTTGTCCGCCATGCTTCCGCTTGCCCTCCTCCAGTTCAGAGTAGAAGACGCGCTTCGCTACCCTCCTCTCCGACATACGCGATACGTGACCACACCACCGAAGCTGCCGACGCATTAAATAGGTCTCAATGCCACCAACATTGGCTCGTCGCAGGACTTCGGTATTACGCACTTTGTCGGACCATCTGATCTTCATGATGGAACGAAGGCATTTAAGGTGGAAACGATCCAGAGTGCGTATGTGGCGACGATACACACACCACGCCTCGGAAGAATATAAGAGGTTTGGCAGCACAATTGCCATCTACACTGATACCTTGGTGGCCAACTTAAGGTCATGTCAACAGAAGACCTTGGAATACAGCTTGCCAAATGCTGCAGCAGCAGCACCGACTCTGCTGTTAATCTCAGCATCAAGGTCACCCTTAGATGTGACAGTGTTCCCCAGGTAGCGAAATTTATCGACCTGTTTCAGTACATCCTCACCAAGCTTTATGGTCACCGACTCGTGACCGTGAGTGTCCAGGGACATTACTTCCGTCTTAACGACACTGATCTTAAGGCCGAATTTACGGCAGGCTTCGTGGAAAGCGGACATCAGCTGTTGCAGGTCTTCTGGGGATTCTGCTAAGAAGCACAAATCATCAGCATACATGATCTCAGAGACCAATGCATACGAGACTTTTGTGCGAGCCTTAAGTCTAGCCAAGTTGAAAAGACTGCCGTCCGTACGGAACCGGATGCGGACTCCTTGGGAAACTGCTTGTAAGACCTCTTTAACTACCACTGCAAAGTATAACGCGAACAGAGTAGGTGCTAATACGCAACCTTGCTTCACCCCACAGGTGACGGGGAAGAAGTCAGTCTGTTCGACATCTACGGCGACGAAGCAGTGCATGTCGTCATGCAGGAGTCTAAGAAGTCTTACAAACTTATCCGTGCACCCAAGCTTTCCTAGAACTAACCAAAGAGCTTCACGAGGCACGCTGTCGAAAGCTTTCTCCAAGTCAACAAAGCAGAGGTACAGCTGACGACCCTGTTCTCTGCTCTTTTCCTGAAGTTGACGTACCGAGAAAATCGCTTCGCATGTGCCTCGGTCAGGTCGGAAGCCAAATTGGGTTTCGGGCAGAATCTTTTCAGACAAGTCCTTTAGGCGGTTTAAAAGAACTCTGGCAAAAACCTTCCCAGGGGTCGAAAGGAGTGAAATACCGCGGTAAGAGTTGCAATCAGATCGGTCACCTTTGTTCTTATATAGAGAACTTATGCGCGATACTTTAAAACTACTTGGAACACGCTCCTGCTCCCACATATGAACAAATAATTTCCACACTAATGAATGCAACTCCTCTCCACCGTACTTCATCAGCTCTCCCGGTATAAGGTCAATACCAGGCGTCCGATTGCTTTGTTGCTGCCTGGTGGCATAATCCATACTAATATTATAAATGTGAAAGTGTGTTTGTTTTGTTTGTCCTTCCTTCACGTCGCAACGAGTGGACAGATTTGCATGAAATTTGGTATAGAGATTGTTTGAGACCCGGGCAATAACATAGGATATCCTTTTCATCCCGATATTTCCACGGGTCAAACCAACTTTTCAATACTTCTATTACTATAACTGTCTATATGTATAGTATCATCGTTCGGGTACGCAAATTCAAAGTCTACGCGGGACGAAGTTCGCGGGCATCGGCTAGTATTTCATCCTATATATGTATTTTTATACTTATTAATGTAAATGTAATGTAAATCTGTATGTTTAAATTTTGAAAAAAGGCCTTCTGCTGAGTTTGTTGCGGCGCTTCTTCTCAAGCAATGGGTCTAGGAAGCGCTGGTAAATTCATTTCTGTTAAATTCATTTAAAAGTTACGTGTAAAAGTGCCCAGAAGTGGGCTATTTGCTGAATAAATATTTTCTAGGTAACTTTTTTATCAAATAGCAGCGTTATCTATTCGTGTTAAACAATATGTAAATTCCATTGAACGTTGGTGGTAAAGCTAACGGCCAATCTGTTCGATAGATACCCTCGATCAATCAATGATAACGTTATTTTGGATCTGATTATTTGGATAATCATTTTAGCAACTTGATATTGTGTAAATCTTTATTTTTATCGATAAATTAATGGAGAAGATTTCACAACGAAACTATTGTCACCATTTGGAATCCGGTTGCCATTTTAAATCGACTACGATTAATAGCTAAAATTGGTACAGAGGACAGAGGTCCGAATCCGAACAATTTTAATTTACAAGGCAATAAAACGTTTATAAGATAATCACAATTCAATCTCGATACCAAAGCCTGCGGTCGTCGAAAAAATAAAAGATATACCTCATTGGTCTTTATTTTTAATTGCGACGACACGAAGTGTGTCGTTCACTTTATCATCTATCTTATATGTAACTTTGTATCATCTAGCTACTCTAGACACTTAGATCCGTTTACTAGAACGAATGAAAGCCTCCTCATAAGAATCCATCCATCCATAGTAATGTTATAAGTATTAATGCGAAAGTAAACTCAGGACTCGAAATACTTCAACGACACCTGTTTAAGCGTGAAGAGGTAACAGACAGGCAGAGATAGTTTCGCGTTTATCATAATAGTATGGATGTCACCATGGGTTTTAGCGAGGTTCTCACCTAGGGGGGGCAGTCACATTACTGGGGGATATTTTTTTACGGGGCATTTCTGTATGGGAACACCTAGATCACTTAGAAATAATGTAGCCTTCTACAGGAGAAAGAAATCTATCCTCTTTACAATTTTCTAATATATAAAATTCTCGTGGCACAGTGTTTGTAACCAAACTCCTCCGAAACGGCTCGACCGATTCTCATGAAATTTGGAGTGTATGTTCAGTAGGTCTGAGAATAGGACGTAAGCTATTTTTCATAACCAAAAAAAAAATCTAAGGCGGTACGAAGACCGCGGAGTCAGCTAGTATAAGTATAATAATACAGTTACATGTAATACTAGCTTTTCCCCGCAACTTCGTATGCGCAGAAATATTAAAAAGTAAAATCCCGATTTTTCCCGTTCCCGTGGGAATTTTGCAAAATCTTTTCTTAGCGGATGCCTACGTCATAACATCTACCTACATGCCAAATTTCAGACCGATCCGTCCAGTGGTTTGGGCTGTGCGTTGATAGATCACTATGTCAGTCAGTCACCTTTGAGTTTTATATATTGAGATTTGATTTATTTTATTTATATAGCCATATTTCCCAGGACGGTACGTACGTGAACGCGCCGAGCTCTAAGCTGACGTACGGAACCATGATGTTCGTGCGCGTGGTCCTCGTGAACGACATGTGCACCTACATGGCCAAGGCGGTCACCGTCGCCACGCGCTACTCGGCGGTGCGGCGCCAGTCGCGGCCCAAACCGAAGTAACCAACACCATTTATAATTATTAAAAAAAACACCTTCAAACATTGACCTATGGACATGGAGGGTTGAAGTAAAGGAGCGCAATCTTTATAGTTCCAAAAGTGGACACCGAATCGGGTAGGTTGGGGGCGCTGCGATCGCCCCTCCAGTCAAGCTACCCAGGCGGATAGTCTGCAGTATCGCCTTCAGATGGCTGAGGCGAAAACGCAGCGAAAACTGTTGTGAGGAGAGTGTGTTTTGTTTTGTTGCTTGTCAATGGGGGCTATCGCGTGTGAATTTGCCACTAGAGGCGCTAGTGTCGCGTGAGGTCCAATAACATTCATTTTTCACTGGTTTTGGCGGGCTTCGTGATATAAATTATTAATTTCTTTAATTTACCTGTTGAAAAGTGATCTCTTTCGTGAAATTATCGCAAATATGGATTATTTGACGATGAATGTGAACGCTTCGCAACAAAAATAAAAATTCCGAACAAAACGGAACTGCACAACAATGCGATATAGCTACTCGATATGATGATGGTTATTTATAATTAATAAACTTAATGAGATTCAAGATTTAAAACTTAGTTTCGGCGCCGATCTTATAGAGTCGTCTTTGACAGCTATACCTCTGGACCTTGGTCAACAGTGGCGCCAACTGGTGAGCAAAGAAACGATAGTCCCCATTCCGCTGGACACGTTTTCAACTGTTTCGCCATATAAGATTGCGCTCCTTACCAAGACACATTCCACACTCCATACATTGACCTATAATAACATAAGGACGAACAGTGCCTAACAAAATATGTCAAAATATATGGAGCAAACTGACATTAGAAAACACGTTCCAATATGCCAATAACGCCTCTTTATAATGTGTCAAGATAAATATTTTATACAAAAGTAAACCTAATACTATAAGACTTAAGTGTAAAATTTACTGAGCGCCAAATGGGTGCCTCAGCCAGTTCGGGCACCCGTTTTGACGGGCCATTTTTCTTCGGCTGATTGTGAATCCTTACTTTAATAGATCAATGCCTTCAAACTCCGACAGACTGCGATGTCAGTGTCAAGTCCACTATATGATTATCATTTCTTTGGGTCGGTTCACTTGACACCGACTTCGCAGTCCGTCGGAGTTTGAATGCGGTTTTTATTTTTTAATTCAAAATGTTTCTTTCGGCTACAGTTTTTAAACATAGAAATACATAAGTAACTTTGTAGTCTTCGTAATTAACACCAAAATCATCTACGTGCTAGCAAATTTTCAGGAGTTCCCTCATTTTGTCATGGATCCCATCATCAGAACTGAACCAAATTAATATGGGGTTAACTTGGAAGTACCATCTTCCATCAAAGTTTCGCGATCATTATGGCTATTTCCAATTCAGGCGCAGCTGAATGAAAAAGTGATCATTGAGGCAATTTTTTAAAAGCTGTAACATATTATTTTACATCACCCTTGGCCGTAAAGTGAGATTTTCTGCCCGCTACGCGGAGAGAAAATATCACTTCTTGGCCAAGGCAAGACGTAAAACTTTTGACAAATCGCGGGCGGTAATTCGTAAAGCCCCAGATCGCATATAATGGCCCCACCTTCGGTTCGGGCCACAGAAACCTGCGATATGGGACATTTACGAATTCACCACCTGTCTGTAATGTACTATTATCTATACTCTGTCTACCTTGAATTTGGATAGGTTTGTCAGTAAAAGTCTTTGTAAGACATGTAAATTTGATGAACTCCAGCGAACCAGAGCCTCAGATCTTGGACTACGTGACCCAGCAGCACAAGTTGATAGTCGGCATCGCTTCCGTGCACGCGTTCCGGCTGAGCGCCGCCTGGTTATGGAACATGTATAACAACGTCACCGCTGAGCTGGAGAGTGGCGACCTGGATAGATTGCCGGAGGTTAGTTAAACTATGGTATATAACTATATACTTAATTTTTATTTTCACCTCACTGGCTCGAAAGTGGTCGTTTTGCAGCTTGATATCCGAGCGCAAAAGTTGTTTTTATCCGCTAGCGTGGAAAGTGTTTTTGAAATTCGAACGACGCATGACGCCACTGTCACAATAAAAAAACAACGATACGTTCTGAAACGCAATTCGTCGTGAGAGTTTTATTAAAATAAAGGTTCAATTTACTTAATATCATCATTAATAAAATTATATTAATAATACACCGTTTCAGATGTATTTCATTATTTCACTATGTTTTATCACAAAAATATTAAATATGTGTATATTTTAACTGTATTCAATGAATAATTGAATCTTGAAGTACGAGTAGGAGTGATTTGGAACGCAACCTCCGGAAAAAAAAACATAAAAATATTCAAAAAAGTTTTAGATTGCTGGTTTTGTCATTTAGAATTTATAGGTAACGAAGTAATAAAGAAAATATGAGCGATTCTAGCGATGAAGATACGAATTTAACTCCTCCAGAGTTAGCACAAACTTCTTAACCCCCTACCGGAACACAACAGTGGGAGCACTGCTATTTGGCAGCAGGTTAGTGGGGAAAGACGGTGGTACTACCCCAGACGGTCCTAGCACCAGGCCCTAAATGACGATGAATGATGTGATGTATTTAATCCGTTGTCTACCGTTGACGCGATTCCGCGTCGAGCGAATATACTTTAATAACTAAGTAATTAAGTTTATTTTACATAATCTTTTTGACAATAGGCGGTAGACAACAGGGGTGTGTGTGATGTGATGATGATGTGTGTGTTGAATTATGTAGTTCAAGGATCTGTGTGAAGTCCCTAATAGGGATGACGACAGGGTGAAGAAATCGAAGTTCTAATTAGTCCGTCAGTCAAGGAATAAAAAAATATTAGACACGTATTTTTTGTTTTATTAAATTAACAAATAATGACTAAGTTAAAACGCATTAAAGTTGGAGAGTGGGGGCTAACTACGTCACCGTTAGGTATAAATCGTACCTAACCGTGACGTCACGCGACATTTCAACTCAATATATCTCCGTATAAGTTTGATTACGTGAAAAAAGAAAAAATACGTGTCCAATACTTTTCAATAATCTTCCTGATAGACTAAGGAAAAAAAAAGTTGTCGTCTCCCCAATCCGCACTGGGCCCGCGTGGGGACTATAGCCCAAAACTCTTGTGATGAGAGGAGGCCTGTGCCCAGCAGTGGGCTGTAAAATAGGCTAGCTTAGGATCATGTGGCCTTGTGGCTATCACGGGTTACTATATCGCGGGCAACGCACCTTCGTTGCTTTAGAGATTGGGTTCGGTCGAGCCAGCCAACGCATATTACGCTTCTTGATAATCTATCTTCTATATACATATAACAAAGCTAAAGAGGGCCGAAAGTCTGTACATGGGAGATATTCGAAAAATACGGCTGGGGGATACGTAGAATTGAAAACAGAACACATTCCAACAGTTTTTAGAATTTTTGTCTATTTTTTTTATTTGACCGCGCATAGCGTGAAAACTACCGGACCGATTTTGATGAAATTTGGTATGAAGATTGTTGTAGTCCCGAGAAAGGACATAGGCTACTTTTTATCCCGGAAACACGCATAAATCCCGCGGGAACGTGATAACCGAATTCCACGCGGACGAAGTCGCGGTCTTCTGCCTTCTGCTAGTTTTGAATATGTCTTTTTGTGGCAGTGACCGTTTTTCATCTGTTTGTCGATCGGCGACCTGCACTGCCTGCCAGAGGTTTGTTAGCTGTCAGCCCTCAGCCTTTGAAGATATTTCATCTTCAAAGGCTGCATCTTCTCCGCTTCTTGTATGCTCTGTATTCAATTGATGATAATACTACTACAGCCTATTTGCGTCCCACTGCTGAGCACAGGCCTCCCCTCATCATGAGAGGTTTGGGCTATCGCCCCCACGCGGGCCCAACGCGGATTGGGGACCTCACACACATATTTGATGGTAATACACAGGCATCTTTCTCCTTAGTTACACGCGCTATCGTGCTGCCTGAAAGCCGTGAGCACGGCGGACGCGGCGGCGTGCGTGGAGCGCTGCCGACTCGCGTGCGGCGGGCACGGCTACATGCTGGGCTCGGCGCTGCCGCTCATGTACGGGCTGGTCACCGCCGCATGCACCTACGAGGGCGAGAACACCGTCATGCAGCTGCAGACAGCCAGGTACACACACACACACACGGGGCTGGCTGCGGCGGGCACGGCTACATGCTGGGCTCGGCGCTGCCGCTCATGTACGGGCTGGTCACCGCCGCATGCACCTACGAGGGCGAGAACACCGTCATGCAGCTGCAGACAGCCAGGTACACACACACACACACGGGGCTGGCTGCGGCGGGCACGGCTACATGCTGGGCTCGGCGCTGCCGCTCATGTACGGGCTGGTCACCGCCGCATGCACCTACGAGGGCGAGAACACCGTCATGCAGCTGCAGACAGCCAGGTACACACACACACACACGGGGCTGGCTGCGGCGGGCACTTTTAATAGTAACCTTAAGATAATAAATCCGGCACCCTAGCCTCATTATTTCAGCCGAAACCGTTCGCTGCTGGCAGTTGAACGAATGCAGGCCTCCTCCAAGTTTCCATTCAGACCGTCCTACTCTACATCGTATACTTTACTAAAGACCATATTGTTTTATCATCTTCTGTGTTCTTGTACACTGAGCGGTCCCGACGGAAGATCAGCGTTGGCTTCACGGCTGACACATGCTGAGTCGGGTCCGATTCGCTTCCTCTCTTTTGTTTCTGTGTTTTTATTTTTTATTTTTAATAATTTTGCGAATAAATGATTTTATTATTATTTTATATTATTATTACCATTAAAATCTGACACTTTATACTAACACTTTCCGCGACTTCGTATTCGCAGAGCCATTAACACGATAAAATCCCGTTTTTTTCCGTTGCCGTGGGAATTTCGGGAAATCCTCTCTTAGTGCTCACCTACACTTCCCAAAAAACCTTCATGCCAAATTTCGGCTCTCTACGACCAGCAGTTTCGGCTGTGCGTTGTCATCAGTCAGTCAGTAACGAAGTTTATGTATATTGATGATGTTATCCGGTACCCCAGATACCTGGTGAAGTCCTGGCAGCAGGCGCTGAGCGGGCAGGCGCTGACGCCGACCGTGGCGTACCTCGGCAAGGTGGCGCACCGCCGCGCCGCGCCCTGGGACAACTCGCTGGCCGGCGTAGTGCTCGGCTTCCAAACCGTGGCTGCTGGGTAACTATAGTAGATTGAAGTAGTATTGAAGTAGAGCAAAATGGTATATTTTACCGTAGGTGACTGATTGAGTCCAGAGCGACGCGAAAGATTCCAGAGTGGAATCTTGAGCTAGCGAGGGATTCAAGCTGTCACCCAAGATTTAAATAGTTTTGCTACCGTGTTGCACACTCTGCTTTTCACTTCTCCTATTAGAAAACCAGTAGCAGCAGGGAACAAAATCGTAAATCGTTTAAATAAAAAAATAAAACCGACTTCATACTCCGACAGCCCGTGAAGTCGGTCTTGACGTGAACCAACCCAAAGCTATGACAATCTTATTGTGAACTTGACACCGACTTCACAGGCTGTCGGAGTTTGATGTCGTTTTTTTACGAGTTTGCAATTGACGACGAAAATATAGCTTAGACGTTAGACGGCGGTGTTGCTAGAGTCCAAAAAATAGCTTGCTGGTAATGATCGCCCTTGGAAAAATATCGTATTTTTTGCACTTCCAAATGAGTACGCGTAAATTTCCGTTTCCAGTAAGATAGCGCAGTGCGTGGCGAACATCGAAAAGCGACAGAAGACGGGCATATGCTACGAAGATGCTTGGAATCTCGCCTCCGTGCAACTGGTCGCCGCTTCTGAGGTGAGAGTTGTTCTCTTTAACGCATTCACTGCCACCGACGCATATGTGCGTTTGCTGACTTTCCCGCAGTGCCTTGAACGCACATGTGCGTTGCAATGTTTCCTTAATGACAGATTTGGCACCTGACGAAAGTTCGTAAAACAGAAGTGGCAGTGAATGCCTTAACCCTTCGTTAAGGCATTCACTGCCACTTCTGTTTTAAAATAACACTTTTAAAATAAAAACATTAAAACGAATCGAATGACACCAGTTTCATAAAAATCGATCCAGTGATTTTTAGCTGTAGGGCGCTGGGCGCTGGTAGATTCATTTAATTTTCTAATGTGTGCCCACATGTGGCCAATTTGCTGAATAAATGCTTGAATTTATATTGAATTTGAATACACAAACATACATACATATATTAATTGCTAAAAATCATAACCCTTCTTTGGCTTTGCCATAGTCCGGTAAAACTATGGCGTGGGCAAAGAATTGTCATTTTAAACCCTATTTCAAGAATAATTATTTAACCAAAATAACAGATACAGCTTTTGTTTTTTTTTATTAATTAATGGCAAACTGTTAATTTACAAAAGCGTATCATCTGCCCGAGCTAAATTTTCAACCAAATTTCTTTTGCACATATATATTTTTGATCAATGCTACAAAGACCCTGCGAAAATCGACGTTACCCTACTATTTCTAAAACCGGTTTGAACTAGTTTTATCTGTCCAGGCCCACTGCCGAGCGTTCATCCTGTCGACCTACTACGAGGAAACAGAGAGGCTGGTGCAGGGAGCGTCGCCGGCGCTGCGGCGAGTGTTGCTGCAGCTGGTGGACCTGTATGTGGTCTACTGGGCTTTGGAGCGGGTCGGGGATCTGTTACGGGTAAGTCGATACAAAAAAATTTAAAAGAAACCGACTACATACAAACTTTTTATATACCCAGTGTCACTCTCACAATCAAGACGAATCTAATGACACTTCACAAGCTAAAATCCATCAAGTTTGTATATGCTGCTGGGCGTGCCAAAGAAATATTTATACCCACATTCATAGCCTCCGTCTGGCACAGTCGGGTAAAAACATATTACACCATTTTAGGCTGCGCTTCTACCACCACCAAAGATATGTGTGATGTGTATCAGATTGACTAATGTAAAGCTACGTTTATACGCGCGTGCCCGAGCTCGTGAACGTGCCCGTTGAATGTCGTTTTGAACGCCGTGCATGTAACTACTACTACTACTACTACTACAGCCTATTTGCGTTCCACTTCTGGGCACAGGCCTCCTCTCGTCACGAGAGGGTTTGGGCATAGTCCCCACGCGGGCCCAGTGCGGATTGGAGACTTCACACACATCTTTGAATTACTTCGCAGTTACGTGCAGGTTTCCTCACGATGTTTTCCTTCACCGAAAAGCAGTGGTTAATTCTAATTGAATTTTGCACATAAGTAAACTTCGAGGTGCGAGCCGGAATCGAACCCCCGACCCTCTGCATGAGAGGCGGTAGGTCGAACCACTAGGCCACCACGGCTTGAACGCCGTTTATGTAAACATACAATGATATTTGCCGAACAACCGATGGGAAACCGACAGCCGACCGATCGACGGCGTTCACGTGCACATTCACGAGCGCGTTCAAAAACAGCCTGTTTACACGCTCGTGCCTGTGAACGCGTCCGTGAATGTCGTTTTGAACGCCGTTCATGTAAACGTACCATAATACTTTTAGTAATAAAAAAATCATTAACCTCTCTTTAGTTCACAACGATTTCGGAGCGCGACATCGAGAAACTGCAAAGCTGGTACGAAGAATTACTTACCAAGCTGCGAGTCAACGCTGTCGGCCTGGTCGACGCCTTCGACCTCCGCGACGAGGTGAGAACCTTTTTTGTATTCCTAAAGACCGAAGAAATAAATACACTGACCCACCTGACGGAAAATAGTCCCCGCGGTCTATTGACATTTGCAAAATTGCAATACCAATAATATGCGTTGCCGGTCTTGAATAAAAGAATACTTATGACCTAATGACTACTTTAGCGATAAGACCGCCTGTTGTCACCCTTTATTTTTGTTATTTGTATTTACTTGTTTAATTGGTTTTTTTGTGTTCAATAAAGTGTATTTTGTATTGTATTTTACTTTGACATAGTGAGATATTTACTCAAGACAAGTGCATCGATGCGACAAGGTCCTTAAATTGTGGGATTTTAGCGGCATTTTACAATTTACATGTCGCCTAGGCAGCGGGAATAGTATTATTTCTCCGTTTATCACTGTATTGTCACTGATAGGATAGTATAACAGTGATAAATGGGAAGGAAGTGTAATATTATTTAGGGATGGGGACGCGCCCTTTCCCTATGTACCGTTTCGAATAGAGCCCCTAAGAAAAAGACCAAGTCACGGATGGCCCTTATGGTTTATGATTTTCATGGATCATTTCTTGTTACCCACAGGTGCTCCACTCGAGCCTAGGCGCGTACGACGGTCGCGTGTACGAGCGGCTGATGGAGGAAGCCCTGAAGAGTCCCCTCAACGCTGAGCCCGTCAACCAGAGCTTCCACAAGTACCTCAAGCCCTTCATGCAGGGCAAGCTGTGATGTTGACACAGACTATGTAGCTAAGTAAGGATGCAAAGATGCGGAACGTCTTACGGCCGGTAGACTTAAAATCACTCTCTATCGGCGGAAGTTACCAGGCAGGGGAATGAACTGAAAAATCTAAGCTGTTTTACTGTTGTTTATATTCACTTATTATTATTTTTTATGTTATTTTTATATGGCAATAGTTAATAAGTGAAATGTGTGATGTTTTTTCGTATTCTGGATTTTTTATGGAAATATTGACCTTTAATCTAGGTACCTTGATTGTGTTTTTAATGCAAGCAATTAATTATGTATTAATAAAAATAAATTAAGTAAGTCACAATTTATGTTACAACAAATATTTTTTTTTATTTTTTTAAGTCATTATTAAGATATGAAATTATATGCATGACAGTAACTTTTTTATTATTATTATTATTAAAAGAAAATTACATTTAAGGGAAATATTAATAAGAGGATAAAGGGATGAAATATTTATGTGAATCGAACTGAATTTGTTATTAATTGTGATAAATTTATTTGTAATTGTTTTTAGGTGGTGGAGTTTTTTTTTTATATATATTTTTATTATTTTGTTGGTGTCACGGTCACCTTTAATGGAAAAGAGATTTAATTATGAGATTTAATGAAATTTATGTAAACAAAAATAGATTTTATATAATTTACGTAAATATGTACTTGTTTTATTTCATCTTTCCTGCCCATGTGTGTACACACCGTGTAGGTATGCGTGTGTGTGTGTTCTACAGGATCTGAAGAGTAAATTAAATTAAATGTTCGATATCGAATGCTAATTAATTTCACATAGAAAATGTGTCGATACTGCTGCAGTCCAGAGCTTCGTCACCCTGTGAATTAATTATATTTGTGCTTTATCGACTTCTCATATTCATGTCACAAATAATCGACTATCGAAAACCGGTATTGAAAGATTGACACACTATAGGAATATTTTTTTAAGTGGCAACACGATGAAAAAAAACCGAGTCAGACAAATGTTAAGGAAATGAATATTTTAATGAGGTGGTATTAAAATACCGAAAGGTGGAGTATACAAACAGCGTCCTTAACTGAGATTTTTTTGGGATATAATTTTCATTTTACTATGTCATTTTTGTAAAGCGATGCGAGCGGAGCGATCACTATATTTTATTAGGTACTATAAAATATATTGGCCTCCATGCTATATTTAGTCGAAATGCTGAAAATTTACCGGTAAAAAGTTATACATAATCATCATCATCACACACAACCAGTACAACACTATTAAAGCTTGACATTCACTCATCCATTTCATAAATTTCATTCATTCTTTACTACTGTCAATATCGTGTTATGACAGTAGAGTAGAACAGGATACTGAAAAATAGAAAAAATATGTATTTAAATTATATACCTATGAATATTTCATGGTGTAAATAATGGAGAAACTGATGAATAGTTGTAGAGCATGTTTAACAACGTCAGAATCATTTTCGTACTTTTTATACGAAAATATTCCTCCCGAAATGTACTGGTTTTGTACGTCCCTAGAAGTAAGTACTATTTTTATAATTTGATAATTGATAACCATACAGTATATTAAATGTGTAAGCCAATAGTGTTAGTTTGGGGCTAAGTCAATTTGTATGAAATGTCCCGAAATATTTAAGTATTTCAATAGCTGTACAACAAGTTCCATTTGTTGCTTGATTGCAGTTTGATATTTAATTTAAATATATTTAATTTAAATTAAGCTTGGCGTCTGGCCTAGTGTGAGCTTGTGTGAGATGTGTCATGTGCCATTTATTTATGTTTTGAAATTATTTTATCAGGTAAAGCAGGATGATCTGCCAAAATCACTATGCAATTGTTGCTACAACCTTCTCACTCGGTTTTCCGAGTTTAAAAAAGTATGCATACAGTCAGAAAATATCTTACTCGGATTATTCAACAATTTGAAATTAGAAAATGTACAAAATTGTACAGGCTTAAAACAAGAATTGGGAAATGATAATAAGAATAGTATTGAAGAAAGCAACATAAAAGTGGAGACCAACGACATTGCGGATAATTTTAATGGTTTTTATGTTTTGATAATTTCTTTGATATTACTGCTTCCGAAATACTAATTTGTAATTATTTACATAACTGAGATTTTTGGTATAAGTGATAATTTTAATTAATAAGAAATATTTCTTTCAGATTGCTTTGATGCAGAGTTCAATAATGATGACATTGAAAGTTTTAGAGAAGCAAAACACCCTTCCTTAGTAAAGTAATATTGTTAAACATTTCTAATTGTAATTGCAATGCCTTAGTATTTTAATTCTATATTATACTTATTTATAAAAAAATATATAAACCAATATTATCTTATCAATCATTTTATTTCAGACCTAAGAAAAAAGAAGAATCCAAGAAGAAATACACAAAAACTATTTTGAAAACAAAAAGATTCCAGTTCACTTGTGATTTTTGCCACAAAAAGTTTGGGTTCAGAGAGCGGTATGAAGCACATAAACTTGGACATGAAGGGAAAATAGTGAGAAAGCTGTAAATTAAATTAATAATTAATTTAATTACTTGTATGTCAATGTCAAAAGAAATTGATGTACCTACTTTAAAGCACAAATAACATATTTATAAATTGCCATTACCAGACTAGGCCGAGCCAGTTGGGAAATCAGATGTGTAATTTAAAAATAACCCGCATGCATGGGCGTACCCAGCTTCTCGCCCAGGCGGCGGAAAGCTCATATTCAGCTTCAGATCTAGGAGGGGGGGGGGGGCAGGTTTTTTTTTTCGGGGAATATGGGAAGACCAAGGTCCATGCGGGGGCATCTGTCCCGCTCTTGCCCCCCTCCCCATCAGTACGCCCATGGCCACTTGTTTAAAACATATTTGTGGTAAAATTTTACATACTTTATCATGTATATTATCTTCCTTTGATGTCATTTTTACAGGCATCAATATACTGCAAACCATGTAATAAAACCTTTGCAACATGGAGCGGTTTGAAGCGTCATAACGAATGCCAGCACACCCGCCTCAGCTTGGACCAAGTAACGTGTAAACTGTGCTCGAAAGTTTTCAAGAGCCCTCGTACTTTGAAAATTCATTTAGCCACACATGGTGAGAGGAAATCAAGGATATGTGATGTATGTGGAAACAAATTCAAGAGCGATTTGACTCTGAAAGTAAGTTCATCGCACATTAACTACTACTAATAATGATATGTTATTACGAGAAAATTCAAATGTTTCTAAACACAATGAATTTTTCTACAGGCTCATTTAGAAACACATGTAGAAAACCGTGAACGCCGGTATACCTGCCAGCACTGTGGTAAAAAGTTCCTCAGCAAGAAAACCTGTGCCTCCCACTCATCACGTCGTCATTCGGATAGGCGGTATATTTGCCACTACTGCAACTATCCCTTTACGGACAAAAGCAATCTTGCCAAACATATACTCATACATGAAGGAAAACAACAGTTTTACAAATGTGATTTATGCCTGAAGACTTTTTCTTCGCAATCTTCCTTAGTTATCCATAAGAGAATTCATACAGGGGAGAAACCGTTTGTTTGCAATAATTGTCCGAAAAGCTTTACTAACAGAAGAATGCTGGTTGAGCATCAGAGAATACATACAGGCGAGAAACCCTATAAATGCACTGTATGTGAACAAAGCTTTACACAGCGTGGGACAATGAAGAGACATATGAAAGTCCACGAAAGACTTTGTGTATAACGAGAATATACATTTATATATTTTATATGGTATTTTTTCTTTACTTACCACCTACTGGAGCAAATTATATGCAAAACGATCACGAATTAAAAAACTGTTTCTTTATTTTAAAAGTTGTTTGTATTGCTAAAAGCTTGGAAACTAAATAGTTTACGCTTCCTATTGTAAGTACCATTTTCTGTTTACATGGTTTATTTAGATCGGTATCTCGCCCATAGTGAGCCAAGTAGCCAACACTAAGAGAATGAGCAGAGATCACATCACTAAATGAATGAAAGAACGATGACATATCATGACCTTGACATATGCCAAGACCCCCCCCCCCCCCCTCGCCCACTAGGATTCACTTGGTTTCACGTAGTTTTTAAAAAATAAGGTTTAAATATTTTTTTGCAAACAGAACATTAAAATATATATTAATTTCTCTTATATTTGTTAAGGCGAGTAGTAATGTGAAATACCTTTTTTTAGCTTTAATCTGAGCTGCGGAAATTGCGATAGGTCCTGGTCGTCCTTGCAAAAAAAAAGCATCAAGGCATTTTCAACCTTTTAAATCGCTACTGCTCAATATCTAGACCATGATTTTACACGGGCTGTCCAGAAAATGAAACTTTATTCAGTTATTCATAATCTGAGCGAGCGGTGGATATTGTAAAATAATCATTACTTTGGTCTAAAACCGTTCCGTCATAAAAGTTACGGTGGGTATGTATGTGCGCGGACGATGCTTATGCACGTACCCACCGCAACTTTTGAAGAGCACACATCAATTCTCAAATTAATTTTTTGGAGATCCATATTTCGGCCTAATTTTTAGTTTTATATCTTTAAACGTGTCCAAATTGGGTTTTTCACCTTACACCTTTAAGGCGACAGACGGCGACAGTTTTGACCTAATCTCATGGCCCAACCAAGATTCAATGAACAATTTCGGGCTTTGAAAGAAGAAGAAGTATTACCGAGAATTATGATTTTATTTACAAATATTATTTAAAATATAAGTAGATACCCGAAATTTATGGTCGAGTGTTATTCATACAATAATTAATATTATAAAATAAATTTGAAAATAATTTAGTTTGACATATTTATTTACATAACATAGCTCTTGTACAAACGAAATGTACTTTTTTAAATATCTGGTTTCTTTTGTTAATATTTTACTAAAACTGATAATATTCCCAAAATGCGCATAGCATAGTTGGATTATTTTTCGCAATACAAAAATAACGTATAGATTGTTGCAGACCTTCGTTGATTGGTTTCTTCCAGTCCATCCGGTGTACGTACCTACCGTACATAGTGTACATAAAATGGAATTATTTACTATAAGCATTTGAAGTTAATAGTCAACAGCAGATCCTTAAAGAATTTACGCTGAAATATCATCCTTTATTTCCCATAGAATTCCAGAATCCATGTAAATTGAACGAAGTAATTTATTATTTTCCAATGTATGTAAAGGTCCATTACCTAACTTTTATGACAAACATGAAATTAATAATTGACTGATTGAGTTACTAACTCAGCGCAACAATCACGTATGCCTCCACTCAGCATACGACACGGTGATGGGTATATTGTCTGGTATCGGAGGCCTCATCATTTGGTCGTCGCCCCGCATATGTCCCTTCATGTGTCGGTTCAGGGCACACTTTTGTATGAAGGCTTGGCTGCACAGTTGACATTTGTGTGGTTTTTCGCCCGTGTGTATCATGCGGTGGTTCCGGAGATCTTTACGGGCCATGAATTTCTTTGGGCATAGATCGCAGGCGTACGGTCGTTCTCCTGTCAATACGAAAAATATTAGTTGCGTATTAATTTAATCACAATTTATTTACTATAATACAATTGACTTTGATTACCTGTATGTGTCCTCATGTGTATAGCCATGAAGCTTCTGCTTTTGAAGGTTTTATCACAAAGCTGGCACGAAAAGGGTTTGTCAGTTGAATGGGATCTCATGTGTTTTACTAAATCTGCCTGGAAGAAAAGAAAATATTCATGAATGATAATGGTTTTATTTGACAATTTGACAATAGATATTTATGATACAAGTGCGGAAAGTAGATAATTCCCAACGAGTGGAGGTGCTCTAAAACACGAGAGAAGCGAGTGTTTTACACCGATACAAGTTGGGAATTACCTATTCGCACAAGTGTCATACAACGTTTTACAATGCATCATGCGAGGAAACACATAAAATATATATTTAAGAAGTAAAAGTTTTATTTATTAAAGCGTTAACAATTTTAAAACACCGAAAAAAAATAAAAATACAACTTTGTAATTTTATTGTTCAGGTAACTTTAGTTTCGACGCTATAGACATTTTACTTTCCCGCACGCTGTAGTAAAGTATTTCCTATTTTCATTCCCGCACAGTGTGCATAATCGTGCAGGAAAGTAAAACCTTATGCGTTAATGTTTACCAACACAAAGGCGACTTTCTGAGCATTTGCATTGTAAAAGTTGTTGAAGACAGTCAATAATACCTTTATGTAGAATTTCATATCACACTGCGAGCATGCGTAATTCTTGATTCCCGTGTGCCGTATCAAATGTATCTTCAAATTCCCTGGCTGAGCAAACTTTTTACCACATTGGTAGCAGGCATAATTCCTCTCGTTCTTGTGTGTTTCAATATGCATCTGTAAGTTTAAAAGTATTTTTTAAACATTTGAAAGTGAAGGGGCAAAATGCAATTGCAAACGATAGTTTCCTATCTGACAATTAAATAATTTCAATGATTTAAGTATTTATCCATTGGATGATAAAATCAGAAAGTAAAGTATACAAAATAAGTACAGGATTTCACATTTCAAACACTATGAGTAACTTAAAATGAAACATCAATCCTGAATCTCAACAGTATCCAAACTATACTAGATAGTCACCAACCACCAATGGTGTATTTAATTTTAGTAACGAAAATAATGTGAGTGACAAAAGTTATGGTCCTACCTTTAAATTATGCGCCTGGACAAACTTAGCATCACATAGATGGCACGCATGCTTTTTGATACCAGCATGTATCAACTCATGGTTCTTTAGTACATTGAGATAAGCAAAATCCTTTCCACAGGTCAGGCACTGGTACTTCCGGACTCCGGAGTGGGTGCGGGAATGGCTTGTTAGACTCCGAAATGTAAGAAATGTTTTCTCACACTGACTGCATTTGATATCTGGCTGGAGAATTGAAATTTGATTGCATTATCAAATTATCCTTTAACATTTTGGCGCTTTCACTGAATTCATTAAGTAAAACAACTGCTGGATAGAATGATTGGAATTTTGCGCTCAATCCTTTCTGAACGTCTCCCTTTCGATCTAGTGAATCTGAGAAAATTTAATATTTCTTCTTAAAACGATGTGCAGGGTGATGTCGTTAACCCTATGTATGCTGTATCAGGGATCCGTCCCAAAACATTGACATGATTTTTGTATTGTTTTTCTGCTCTAAGCTGCTATCAGCACAGTGAGGAGGCACAAACTGACTGAATGGTTAATTCAAGCCAAGAATAGGGTTTTGTTGCTAAAATATTGGCTAGTTAGACTAACTATTAATTTACCTTCTTTCCAAAGTGACTTCTCATGTGTGCTTCCAAAGTTTCATACTTTTGGAACCTTTTATCACATTTGATGCATTTCATGCGGTCCCTTTTCTTTACTGGTTCATTTCTTCTGTAAACTCTTCTTTTTCTCCTTAAAATAAATAATTAAATTACAAATTAATTAAATTGCAATTTCAAAATAATTAAACAGCAAAATGTCGACACTTACTGGAGAAATTTTAATTTGCAGGTAAAAATTGCAAGAGAGAAATTAGATTTCTCTTTAAAAGGAATGTTATAAGTCTGCCCCATGGGTCTGCAACGTGGTACCTCTTCAAGGAATTACTGTGTTGCATTCAGTTTTCATATTCTATTTCAAAGGTATGGTTATTTATAATTTCTAGATTGGATAGCAGAAATCTTCTGAAATACTTACTACGGATTTGTTTTATATTTATGTTATAAATGGAACAGTACGAAAGTGCTGACCTCATTTTTTTGTAAATTTTTAACATTGCTTTGAAGAAACAAAGATCCATATAAGGGGACGTGTCAATTCGCCAATTGGAGTTATACATACATCTTAGGCAGTCTTTGCTCAAATGACTCGCTGGATTCCGGGCTAGACGAGGAGTCTTCTTGGAGGCCTTGGTCTTTTAACTCATCTACTACATTATTCTCAACTACTTGATCACCACCTTCAACCTGGAACATGAAAGTAATTTCAAAGTTATGTATTTTCATAATCTGTATGATATCCTGTTTGTACCAGATACTAACAATACATCCATCCAGACTCCAACTTTCATGTTTATGTTATCAACCCTTAGCATAGTTTTGCACTAAAATAAGGTGCATTCAAGCCTCTTCACTATTTGTTACTCCTACTACTCTTCACTATATGGCATATGAACATTCAATAGGATTTCACTAACATGGGTAACACTAATTTTATAAATCTCACTCATCTAATATTGATAGCAATAGAGTAAAAGTTTCATTTTACTTTAACATTTAATGCAATCTTTACCTTCAACTGTTGCCGTAGTATAACATTTGATCTGGAGACAACTTGTTTGAAGTAGTATAGCTGGTTTAATAAGTCCAAGCATGATTGGCATATCAATTTAGGCAGTGGGTCACTGTCTGAAATCTTATGAATGACAAACATTTATTATTGTTTTATTGCAGTTAACAAAACAATAACATCAACATATGGAAGTAAATAGACTGTAACATGCACAGGATAAAGGCCTTACCTCGACAGAAGTACAATATTTAAACACTTCTGGTGAACAGACACTAAATAATTCTTTCAATGGTTCTCCATTCGCTAAGCAAGCTCTGCAGACGTTCTGCAAATCCAATGTTTCATCCAGTTCCATTGTAAATTACTGCGACCACTTCAATATTATTATACAGTGGAGATATATTGCGAAAACATGATATTTATTACATATATTTCGTTCAGAGAAGAAGTTAAACTGAATGAAACATGAATGAAACCAACACGAAAGCATAAGCAAAACGAACAATAACCAAATTGAGGAATATCAAACTCTAGCTTCTAAACGTCAATGTGTCATGTCAAATAAAATAGGTATGTTCCAACTACAATCAAAAAACGCTAGTACCCATAATTATTAACTGTGTGATGAAGTGGTCGACAATAAACTCAGAATAAGAAATAAAATACTGAGAAAGCAAGAAACAAATCACGAAATGAATTCAAGTTCAATTTGCATTATACATCGGCATCCATTTGGTACCGGAAAAATTCAGCTTTACTTTACGCAATCTTCTAATCTGTGTACGCAATGGCAGCAAATACGACGACTTTGACGTTTGCGTTTTAGGAAATCCCTTAGAATTCCACATTCGAACATTACATTTCTTTTGTTTAGCTAGCATTTAGCTAGTCTTTGTAATAACCATTAGATAGGTACCAACCTTGACAAAACGGTGACACTGAAACTACGCCCCGGGGCGTACTTCTGTAGTTCCTCGAGTCAGTAGTCAATCAGACGCCGGTCGCGTGACAAGGCGCAAACCCAAATTTTAGTCATTAATAATGGGTAAATGCGCAATAAAATGCTGCAGCAATCGATCCCATAAACAAAATAAGTCCATTGGGATCACGTATCACAGGTGAATTTTTATTTTTAATGTCTTATTATTTAAATTAAAACGATATCAAAATTTCATTTATATGATTTTCAATTTTCACTTTTTAAGCCCAGTGTTGCAAGGTAATCATGGTTAAAATTTTCCCACATTTCAGGGAAATTGTTAGTAAAACCGTTTTGGTTTCAGTGATCTAATAATATCTATGTAAATAATGGTGTTTTGATGTACATATGTGAAATATATATTAATTTGTATATTATGTACTGATCATGTTTTACAAGAAATTTTATTTGAATAGGTAAATTTTTTTTATGATGTTTGTTGAATGAACTGTATTTATTTATTTATTTAAACTTTATTGCACATAAAGAAATCTTAGTGTACAAAAGGTGGAATTAATGCCTCGAGGTATTCTCTACCAGTCAACCAAGTGTATTGTGTAGGATGAAGTAATGTTTATATGGGTTGTGGAGTTCCAACTCCTTAGTTCAGCTCCTAAGCTCTCCTTACATCAAACAAGTGAAGGGTACACTTGCACAATCAAGGTCATTATCGTCACGGGACAAAACTTGAAAAGAGCTGTGTAATAATTTTCAGATTGCCTAAAGATCCAGAGCGCCGTGACAAATGGATGAAAATCATTCGATTGTTACGAAAAGAAACTGACTGGATACCAACAACAAGAACCGTTATTTGTTCGAAGCATTTCAGTGATAGAGATAAAAAGGATCCTAAAGAGGGTGGTGGAGTCGTACGACTATCTAAAAAAGCTATACCTATGCTTGTCGTGAGTATTAATATTTATAACTGAACAACTGTTTTGTCATTAAATATCTGCTTGCATCATAAATATCTAATTGATACCATTTACAAAGTTAAATATTTTAAAAACCCAGAAAATTTATGTAATGCTTATGGCGTACTAGCAGTCCGTCCCGGCTTTGCACGTGTATACTAATGCATTTTTTTACCGGCTTGCCTAGATACTAAAAAATATTATTACTAGCATTCTTTGAGTTTCTCAATTAATTGTCATAGTACAGGCTTTACTTAGTTTGGGACTGGGTCATTTTGTGTAAAATGTCCCAAGATTTTTTTATTTATTATTATAAGAATTTCAAAATATTTTTCAGGACGAATCCTGTGCCGAAGGGAATGTGACGTATTTACAAGACGGTTATATGGACGTAAATCAGATGGATGATGTGGTAACAGATGAAGAAATGGAAGAAATAACTTCAACACCGAGAAAGTATAAAATGATACAAACAATTAACCGGCTAAGACGAATATCTATAGAAAGACTAAATAAAATTAAAAAGTTGCTGCAAAGAAATAATCGACTACAAAAAAAGAATAAAAAGTTACAAGACGATATTAAAGAACTAAAAAAAAAAAGAACATGTTAAGCGAAGAAGAAGAAATGCAGCTGAACATTAGTGAAGAAACAATACAACTATTAAAATAATTCCAAAAAAGATCGAAAGAAAAACGTTCATTCACAAAAATACCATACGCATTGAAGAAATTTGCACTAACCCTACACTTTTACTCTCCTGCTGGCTATAAATATGTTCGATCTGCATTTAATAACTGCTTACCACATCCTAGAACTTTGAGTAACTGGTACAGAAAAATTAACGGAGAACCCGGTTTTACTTCGGAAGCTTTTAAAGTTTTAAAAGTAAAAAGTGATTATTCTAAATCTAAAATTGTATGCAACTAAGTGATTGATGAAATGGCTATACGTCAACAAAAATTATACGATGGCAAAAAACACCATGGTTATGTTGATTTTGGATGACGTGATCAAAGTATTGGCCAATATCTGGCATCTTCAGCATTGGTTTTACTACTGGTTTGTTTGAACCAAACATGGAAAATTCCCATTGGATACTTTTACACACATGGATTAACAGCTGCTAAGCTTGCTAATATAATCAATTTAGCTTTGACAAAATGCGCTGAAACCAACATCGACGTGAATTCTATAATATGTGACGGCAGTCAAACTAATATTGCTGCAATGCGGGTTTTAGGTTGCAAATTGAATAACCCAGATGATCTAAAAACCACTTTTAAACATCCAACAACTGGGGACGATGTAGCCTTATTTTTAGACGCTTGCCACATGTTAAAGTTGGTCCGAAACGCTTTTGCGTCATAAAAGTCATTTTTCACAAAAGATAAAAAAGAAGTACGGTGGAAATACCTGAAATGGCTACAAGAAATGCAGGATATGGATGGACTGAGAAGCGGAAATAAACTTACCAACCGGCATATTTATTTTCGCAACCAAATTATGAAGGTGAAATTAGCATCACAGCTTCTAAGTAATAGTGTTTCTCAATCACTTTATCTGGCAAAAGATTTGTCTCCTGAATTCTCAAATTCTGAACCAACAGCTGAATTTGTTAAATTGTTTAATGATGTATTTGATGTTCTAAACTCAAAAGGAGACCCGAAAGCCTATGGATTCAAAAAAACACTGAAAGAAAAAACAAAAGATGAAATATTTGCATTAATTAACAAATACAAAGATTATATTAAACAGCTCAAGGTTCAAATTATTATGAAAAAAAAGGAAACGTAGAGGTCAGATACCAAAATTAATAATTACAAAGAAAGAAAAAACGTGGCTGATTGCAAATTCAAGACCGGATTTCTGGGTTTTTTAATTTGTTTGGAAAGTTTGAAAACTTTATATTCAAGGCTGATTGAATCTGGTTTAATGAAATACATCGCAACCTACCGGCTGTCTCAAGCAAGACCACCTTGAATTGTTTTTCGGTTGCATTCGACAAAAAGAGGGGATATAATAACAATCCCAATGTTCTTCAATTTCAATATTGAATAGCTGCTCCGCAAACGTCCATGTTGCTCCGTAAGCAACACAGATCACATCGAAAATATAAACGACACGACACCTCATTTGATCGGCATAATGTTAGTTATTTAAAAAACATAACAGAAGATTTGGAAAAAAGAACTAACAAAATTGAGCAAGATTTAGATAAACTGTGGTTAGAGCAACAAGTAATAGACAGCCTTTTTACAAACATGACCAAACAGGTAGTTGGCTACATTTCCGGATACGTTGTTGATAGAGTTGGCCACCAACTAAAATGCGAAATATGTATCAAGGCAATGTTAGCTACAGAATACCAGTGGTTTCACAAACTAATTGGCATGAAAGATAAAGGTGGATTGTGTTATCCCTCGGAACACGTTTTCGAAATCTGTATGGCATGTGAAAAAGTGATAAGACACGCAATAGCACTTTCTGAAAATAATACTCTAGGGCCTGAATGTAATCTCATAAGACTTGCAACAATAAGCTTACAGAAACTCAAGGATACAAGTTTAATAAAAGAGTTTGCTCTCTATCCCGGACATCATTTATCAGCAATTGCTATAGATCATTCTCTGTTACTGATCAATGCGATTATAAACAGATATTTAAAAATAAGGCTTTACCACGAGAGCAAATTGTTTACACAAACCTTCAAGAAGAGTAGCAAAAGACAGTTTTTTAATAAATTATTACAACATAGTGGAGTTAAACGTGCTATTCTTATTTTTTCATGTTTATTAAAACTTTTCTTACATACTCAAAATATCAGTCATTTACCTAATTCCTTTAAGCAAGTATTACTCTTTAGCAAATATTGTGAAATATCATAAAATGAGCATAAATTAAAAACTACAGTGTATCCCGGTATAAAGTGTACAAACAAATAGGCGATGATATTTATTCGATGAAAAAAAACGTTCCTGAAACGTTTTTCATTATTTATGTTTATGAGGAATTTTTATAAAAATAAAAGTTTTAGTTTTTTGTGGATACTGGAGTTTTTTTCGCATTTTTTTATATAATTAACATGACTACTGCTTTGTGTTTATAATCTCTGATTTAAAGTCAATACGCATACGCCCCTTAGCCTTCTAAGTATCCTATGACTTCAGTGATTTTTGTGAAAATCCTTAAAAAAATGGCAGTAAAACTTAATTTTATTTTTTCATCGATAAAATATCCTTATGTTTCATCTCTGTTCGTTTGTGCACTTTATCCCGGGATACACTGTATACTTTATGCAGACACCTCGATGTTGACCTCATGTTGGTTATTTATAGGTTTTACTAGCCGTTTCCCGAGATTTCGTCCCGCGTGGAATTAGAATTTGCGTACCCGATGATACCATACCATATACACCATACCATACCACCAATTATAACATATCATATACCACACCATACCATTATACCATACCATACCACAATACAATACCATATACCATACTATAGTTATAAAAAAGTACACCATACATATATTAATTTGGTAGCCAGCTCACGCTGAGCCGGGGCCTTTTTATAGCGACTGTATGTTTTGTATTGTATGTGTATGTCTTCTTTTATTGTGCGTCGTTATAAATAAATGATTTCTTTCTCTTTCTTTCTTTCTTTCTTTCTTACCATCATAACATACCATATCATATACCATACTATAGTTATACCATAGAACACCGTACCATATACCATACCATACCACAATACAATACCATATACCATACTATAGTTATACCAAATTACACCATACCATACCATATACCATACCACCATAACATCAGATACCATACCATACCATATTTAGCTATACTATACCATAAATATTATACCATACCTAGAGATACCTAGAGATCATACCACAGTTATAGAAAAATTTAAAAAACTGATTTGACCCGTAGAAACCCTGTTCCCATAGAAATATTGGAATAAAAAGTCCCGTCCTAGGGTCTCAAACTATCTATCTAATAAAATGGTAATTTGACGGTCTCTTTCTTTCTTTTTGTCTGTCTGTCTGTCTGTTTAGAATAGAATAGAATAAAATTTTATTTTGCTTAAAATGTAGTGTACAAGCTGGATTGGTTTGGGTGGTTCCATACATTTCGCCAGCATCTGGCATGCAAAAAAGAAGCACAATTAAATAAAAAACTTAAAATAATAATAATAATAATACAGAAACAACAGAATACCTTACTTATCATAAAACCTAAAATATTCTTCAATAGAGTAGAAACATTGATTTATAAGCCACTTTTTAAGTGCGCTTCTGAACAGATTTAGTGGCAGTTCTTTTATGTCATTATGCAACCGGTTGTAGATGCTTATCGACATACAGTAGGTGTTCCTGCCGTATAGTCTCGTTTTCCCTTCCCGTGGGTGTCGTTGTCCGTGTGGTGCCGGCAAAGAATTGCACCACCCCCTCTCTTCCCGTGGGTGTCGTAAGAGGCGACTAAGGGATAAACCGGAGGATGGGCAGCAGCGTCCTCCGAGAACTACCTTCATCAAACTGCGGTCGCCAACCCGCCTGCCAAGCGTGGCGACTATGGCAATCCCCCCCAAGGGATCTATATACTTGGGACCAAGAAGTGCCACAAGCAATGCCCAGACCCCCAGTCCCCGGCGGCCCCGCTATTCCTGGCTCCGGTAGCGGCCATGGTAACGGCGGGGCAGGGGGTGCTAAAGTTAATCCCCGGCAGAGACCCGGCTACCAAAAACGACGACCCTTGGCCCTGGCAACATATAACTGCCGTACACTGCGGACCGACGAAAAGGTACTGGAACTGGAGGAAGAATTGAGCAGGTTACGTTGGGGAATCATAGGGTTATCAGAAGTCCGGAGAGAGGTGGAGGACATGATAACCCTGAAGTCCGGTAACCTGTTCTATTTCCGGGAGGGCGACCAACAGTCCCAGGGAGGTGTCGGGTTTATCGTCCACAAGTCCCTCGCAAACAATGTGGTGAAGATCGAGAGTGTGTCGACCAGGGTAGCGTGCCTTGTACTCAGAATAACACAACGATATTCGTTGAAGGTTATACAGGTTTACGCTCCGACCTCGACGCACTCCGACGATGAGGTGGAGGCTATGTATGAAGACATTTCCAGAGCCATGCATAGCTCCAGAACTCACTTCACAGTTGTTATGGGGGACTTCAACGCGAAACTGGGCAAACAAGACGGTGAAGAGCTGAGAGTGGGGCAATTTGGAGTAGGGCGCAGGAATCACCGGGGCCACCTACTGGCTGGTTTCATGGAGAAGGAGGGACTCTATATGATGAACTCCTTCTTCAAGAAACGTGAGCACAGAAAGTGGACCTGGATGAGCCCTGATGGTGTAACGAGGAATGAGATAGACTTTATCATGTCGACGAGGAAGCAGATATTCGATGATGTCTCAGTGATCAATTCGGTTAAGTCCGGGAGCGATCACCGTATGGTACGAGGCACATTGAATATCCAAGTAAAGCTTGAGAGATCTCGACTGATAAAGTCTACGCTCCGCCCGGCACCGGCCCAGATCCAAAACCCCGAGAGCTTTCAGCTCGAACTCCATAACCGTTTTGCATGCCTAGAAAGCGACGTGGACGATTATAACGACGGGTTTGTGGAAGCTGTTCATACGGTTGGGTCTAAGTTCTTCAAGACCCGCCGTATAAGAACCAAGAAAATCTCAGACCCAACCCTTAAGCTCATGGAGGTGAGACGTAAAATGATTCTGCAGTCTTCAGGTGACGCTTGTCATTATCGGCAGCTCAATAGACGGATCTCGAAGTCTCTGAAGCGTGATGTACGCCGATTCAATACCAACAGTATTGAAAAGGCTATTGAGCGTAACAGAGGTTCGAAGGTGTTTGCCAAAGATCTGTCTATTGGCCAAAGCCAATTGACAAAGCTGAAGACCGAAGACGGCAGGATCGTTTCATCCAAACCCGAGCTGTTGGGAGAAGTCGAGAAGTTCTACGGACAGTTATACACGACAACCCGAACACCCGTCGCTGATCCAGCTAAAGACCCTAGAGCTAGATTAACCCGACACTATACCGAAGATATCCCGGACGTCAGCCTGTACGAGATTAGTATGGCTCTCAAACAGCTTAAGAACGGCAAAGCCCCTGGTGACGACGGAATTACAGCCGAACTCCTGAAGGCGGGTGGTAAACCAGTCCTTAAGGCCCTTCAGACGCTGTTTAATTCCGTCATTCATGAAGGGAGAACGCCGCGAGCATGGAACAGAAGTGTGGTGGTGCTCTTCTTCAAAAAAGGTGATAACACCTTGTTGAAGAATTATAGACCCATCTCACTTCTGAGCCATGTTTACAAGCTGTTTTCGAGAGTCATTACGAACCGTCTCGCGCGCAGGTTTGACGAATTCCAGCCTCCCGAACAAGCCGGTTTCCGAAAGGGCTATAGTACCGTAGACCACATACATGCGTTGCGGCAGGTTGTACAGAAGACCGAAGAGTATAACCTCCCCCTTTGCCTTGCATTTGTGGACTACGAGAAAGCCTTCGATTCGATCGAGACTTGGGCTGTGCTGCAGTCTCTCCAGAGGTGCCAAGTTGACTACCGGTACATCGAAGTGTTGAAGTGTTTGTACGAAAATGCCACCATGTCCGTCCGACTACAGGACCAGACCACGAAGCCTATTCCACTGCAGCGGGGAGTCAGACAAGGAGATGTGATCTCTCCGAAGCTGTTCACCGCTGCATTGGAGGATGCGTTCAAGGTGCTGGACTGGAAAGGTCGAGGCATCAATGTTAATGGCGAGTACATCTCTCACCTTCGATTTGCCGACGATATTGTAGTCATGGCTGAGACCATGGAGGACCTCAGTATTATGCTCGCTGACCTCAGCAGAGTTTCCGATCGAGTTGGTCTTAAAATGAACATGGACAAGACGAAAATTATGTCTAATGTCCATGTTGTGCCAACTCCCGTAATAATCGGAGGCTCTGCGCTCGAAGTTGTTGACCATTATGTATACCTGGGACAAACAGTCCAGTTAGGTAGGTCCAACTTCGAGAAAGAGGTCAATCGTCGAATCCGACTCGGCTGGGCAGCGTTCGGGAAGCTTCGCAGTGTCTTTTCGTCCAAATTACCGCAGTGTCTCAAGTCGAAAGTCTTCGACCAGTGTGTGTTGCCAGTGATGACTTATGGTTCCGAGACGTGGGCGCTTACGATGGGCCTCATAAGAAGGCTCAAAGTCACTCAGAGGGCAATGGAGAGGGCTATGCTCGGGGTTTCTCTGCGTGATAGAATCAGAAATGAGGATATCCGCAGTAGAACTAGGGTCACCGACATAGCCCGAAGAATTGCGAGCCTTAAGTGGCAGTGGGCGGGGCACATTGCTCGCAGGACTGATGGCCGATGGGGCCGGAAAGTTCTCGAGTGGCGCCCGCGAACCGGGAGACGAGCTGTCGGTAGGCCTCCAACAAGATGGAGCGACGACCTCGTGAAGGTTGCGGGAAACCGGTGGAAGCAAGTAGCACAGGACCGGTCTGAGTGGCGAGCCTTGGGGGAGGCCTATGTCCAGCAGTGGACGTCTTTCGGCTGAAATGATGAGTCTCGTTTTCATTTCGGGTACCACCAAATTGTTAGGATACCTGGTGTTGAATTTGCAAACATCTTTATTTGTCTTAAATAGGTTAGGCTGTGTTTTGACAAATATACAGATCTCATAGATGTATATGCATGGCACTGTAAGCAGGTTTAACTCTTTAAATAAAGGCCGGCATGAGGTATAGATATCGACATTAGATATTGCTCTTATACATTGTTTTTGCGCTATTAAAACTTTCTGCGAACGACAAGAGTTGCCCCACAAGAGGATGCCGTATCTAAGTAGGGAACCCACATACCCATGGTAGGCTTGAACTGCAACATGTTTTGCGCTAATTTTCGTAAGTCTCCAGAGAACATAGGCAAAAGAGTTAAGCTTTTTACATATTTTGTTGATATGATCATACCAAGAACATTTATCATCTAAAGTTATACCCAAAAACATTGTTTGAGAAGATTCTTTTATGCATTGTTCAACCAAGTTATAGCTTTACTAATTGAATAATTTATTTCATTATTGTAAGTCTCAATGTCATGACACAGTGGCGTGCACTCCATACAGACAAAAAGACACTGTCTACCCTACCCCAACGCTATCTAATTTGCTTTATTATGATACCTAATAGCTTCATCTACATATAAAATATCAGTACATTACGCATTAACTTAAATTCTTAAATTACAAAACAGCTCCATCTATCGGGTCATCATCGTATCCTTTGTACTGTTCTGTACTCAATAGTTACATCCGAAGACAGTCGCAATTCAATACACTAGCGCCCCTACGCACCTTCAATGAGAAAGACGGACACAATTCTGTCTTCCGTCCGAAAACGTTCCTGCGTGCGTCATCATATTGCCAGTGTGCACGACGACAGCGCCAACTAACGGGAGGCGTATGAACCAAACGCACGCAAGCATACCGGCGGAATTTAGACATGTCTTTTCGAAGCGCTTGCAGCATTTTGTATACGTATTCTTGTTGTAATATTATTTATCTTTTTTGTTATTAAATTATATTTCGGCTGAAATGATGTCGTTTGGTTTGTTCTTGTGCTTTGAAAATATTGATACTAATAAACAGGAAAGTTTTTTTACATTGAATATTTTGTAAACTGCGATTATTTTTTAGTGGATGTGTGCTGTCTATGAACCATTGAAAATGGTGCATTTTCAAAACTTTCTTTTAGCAAGTTTTAATCGAATAAGGCCGGTGTAGGTACAAGATAACCCGAGTTTGAATACGAAATAGTAATACTATTCTTGGCCCCCGGGGTGCACTGATTATTCTGTTTCCATTGTTTAGGTACATGGATATTTGTATTGACTTAAGTATACGCCATTATTAATCGAAAAGATGAGAAAATATGCTGAATAGGTACCTATTTGGGAAGTCTAATATTACTTTATATTTTGTTGTCTACCCTGTCTAAAATCTCTGTGCACGCCACTGTCATGACATGGTATCACAATAGACAAATCATCAGCAAAAAGCTTGTTAGTGTTAGTCTCCGAAAGTACGGAACCGATTTGAATGCAGTTTTCAAAGATAGATAGAGAGGCATTTGGAGCTACATATAAGCTATGTTTGATTGCAATCGGACATATCGGAAAGAAAACTTATCAGCAATTATATATTCCACGCAGACGAAGCCGCGGGACACAACTAGTTTATAATATTACTATGGACATAGCATGGATACTCAGCTGTCCCGGCAGACTTCGTCCTGCCCGGAATACCAGCGCCACCTACCGGGTCTAATTGTCTATCTAAAAATCCTTCCAAACAAGCATACAAAATTTCATTTAAATCGGTTCAGCCGTTTAGGAGGACTAAGGTGACAAACATACGTACAGAAGAATTGTAATTCTTATTTTATACATTCTAATTTTCATTGTAAACAGTTAATTTAATAACCTTAAATTAACTTTTTTATCTAAAGATATTTGGTGTAGACTGTAGTTACACCATTGATCTATTATAGTATGTTATTATAGATCAGTCAGGTACATGTACACGTAGTAAAAAATAAAAATAAATTTGTCAAAATATGAACAAACTTCATATCAATAGTTACCATGGATAGAGCCCTAATACTTAAAACAATTCGTGCTCTGAATGTTTCTTGTTTATTATCTTGTTTAAATATAATTTCGACAATATAAAAGCAAAACAAGATGTTGAACGGCCTTTGACATTAACTTATTAAAAAAGCTGTGGGGTAAATTTCCCGACACTGGTATCACTACCCGTCTGACATCCTTTTGACAGCCATGAATATTGCTATCTTTGTCTAGCCTCAATTCGGCGTATTCGTAGCATACGAGTAGGAAAGAGATAGACATAGTTTTACTACAATTTCGTAGTTTTCAGAGTTACAACTCGATTTCCAAGTTTTGACACGTTTCTTCGAGATGTTTTTATAAAGTTTTTATAGGAAGCTTCGTCTCTAGTAATGTACCTCAGTGGTAATAACATAAGCAATCTATTATATAAAAGTGAAAAATCAGAAAGGGACGTAAGACGTGGGAAGGAGGGAGATGGCGCCTTACAAAATTGTACGAGCTTTGTTGACACGTTTCTCAATTACAAGTCACGTACAACGGGAACAAGTTATTGAAATCTGTCCTCCATACATCAGAATAGAACAAGACAACAATTTCTACAACTTTAGCTACGTATTTATTCAACAATCAGCTAAAGAAAATTCATTAATTTTCGTTCGTCCGAACGATCGGGTATCTTCGCGTTTACCTTCGGGAACTCTCGGCCCTCGCTCGGCACACAGTATATGATTGCTCTCGGTCGGTCGGTTCAAGTAGCCTAAATTTTACGTTGACAGTTGAAATCACACATCCTGTTTGTTATGTTGGTACTTATTTTATTTTGTGTTTTGTTACTTTAAATGAAAGTAGAAAACTACATTAAGCCGTATATTACACAGTAAGCTGTCTGTAGTATGCGTAGTATCTTCTAAGTAGTCTGTGCTATTTATTCTATTTCATAGAGTACATTATACAAACTGAGATAGAGTTGTCACTCACTTAGGACGTACAGCGCCATCTAGGTTCATGGTCCCCAAACCTATTTCACACATACATAATACCATATACCAAACATACATACCTATAGCCACAGACAACTAAGAGATACTATAAGAATAAGAATAAGAATAAGAATGGTTTATTCGGCATAAAAATAAAAGAAATACACTTTATAAAAAAACAGCAAATATAACAATCAGCCGAAAGGGCTGGACAGCTCAGCATGATGCTGTGGCTAGGAGCCACAACGCTGATTTTCAGCTGCAGCCTAAAATTAAGAATTACAAAAGAATAAATTCTAATTAACAGTAAGTGAAATCACTTTGAAAATACAAAAACAATATCGAATGTACTCTAAAAGAACACAACGGGAATCACATCAAATTAAAACTAAAAATCATAAAAACATATATGTATTATATAATATAATTTTCTATAGTCATGTATATGCGTTTAACATGCAAAATACTTGAAAATATAAATATAGTTAATTGTGTGGAAATTTACGAAGTTATATTAGGTACTCGGTACATAAATCTTTTTGTTTAAATAAAATAAATTCTTTAAGTTTTTTTCTAAAAGTAGCAATTAAGGTAGTAGTGTTACGGATAGGTGGAGGCAAGTTATTCCATATTTTTGAAGCTGTATACCTAAAGCAACCTTTGTACGCGTTCGTTCTATGGCTCTGGGTAGCAAGGAGGTTAAGTCGGGATCCTGAAGACCAATTTATTTTTTCCAATAAGTACGGAGGTTTACGGTGCTTTATAATACCGAAAAGAAGAGTGGCTAGATGGATGTAACGACGGGATGACATATTTAGCATGTTGGATCTGTTAATATACGGGGATACGTGGCTTCTAGGTGGGATCTCGTAACAATATCTTGCACAGGCATTTTGCACTCTTTGAATTAAGGATTTTGTTTTGGAAAGAAGTCTTGGTCCATATACTGAGTCGGCATAATTGAATTTTGACAAAATCAAGGATTCTATTAGCTTTATTCGTAAGTCGGTGGTTAGATATCGCCGCACTTTATATAATATTTTCAAGCGGTAAAAACAGTTTCGGGCTACTTCTTTGATATGTGACTCAAAACGCAAGGCCGAATCCATTATTAAACCTAGGTTACGTGTTTCAGCGGTGTATTCTATTATTGTACCTTTTGTAGAAATTTGAGGTCTTTTCGAGCTGATTTTGAACACCTGATGTTTCGAGCCCAATATCATGTACTTAGATTTAATTGGATTTAGAATAAGGGCATTAGAAGTAGACCAATGGCTGAGCCTATCTAAATCTTGATTAATTTTTTCAATGGCTGACTTTGCATCGCCAGGTTTGCAAGATAAGTATAACTGCAAGTCATCTGCATACAGATGAAACTTGCAGTTTTTAATGCAATCCACAATATCGGAAATATATAATATAAACAATAAAGGTCCCAAAATAGAGCCCTGAGGCACACCACAAGGAACAGTAGAGACAGAAGAAGTGGAAACCATACCATTACTGTTACTGATCTTTACATATTGACGACGGTTACTTAAATAACTATCAAACCATTTAACAGTGGAAACATCAAACCCGTAATACAATAATTTTGATAATAGCAGAGAAATATTAATAGTATCAAACGCACGGGAAAAATCGAGCAACACGAGAATAGTACCCATGCCTGCATCCTGAGCTTCAAGAATGTTGCCAGTGACGTCTAGCAGTGCAGTGACTGTACTACGATTTTTGCGAAAACCTGATTGAACTTGAGGAAGAATATTATTAGATTCAAGATAATCGGTGAGCTGTAGACTGACAACTTTTTCTAATATCTTAGAAGCACAAGGTAAAATACTAATGGGGCGCAAGTCTTTATAAGAAGTGGGATTTGAAAGTTTAGGAAGGGGATGAACGATTGCAGTTTTCCATAGATCTGGAAAAGTGGATGTAACTATTGATTTATTTACTATCGTAATAATGGTTTTTAAGGTATAAGGCAGGGTGAGCAGAAGCATTTCAAGTGAGATCATGTCAGCACCTTGAGCATTCGAGTTGAGACTTTTAATAACATTTGAGATAACAGTGGAATCTGTATTTTTTAGACTGAAGGTAGAGGATGTAGCTTTTTGGGATTCATAATAGTTAAGTAAAGAAATATCAACGCGTTGTGAGCCAGGTATATCTAAAAAATGTTTATTAATTTCCTCTGCTGACGAGAGGTGGGACGGAAGATCAATTTCAGGCTTAGGAGGAAGAATGTTCGATTTGAGATTTTTCCACAACATACTTGGATTTTTTATATTTCCGTTGATGTGGTATTTAAAGTAAGCAGTTTTTTCAGTATGTAAAGCAGAGTTTGTAAGTTTCTTAAAGTCTTTATAATAGTCTCGATGCGTATCTAGCTTAGTCTTATGATAGCGGCTGTGAGCTTCATTTCTACATCTAAACATGAGTTTTACGGTATCGGTAATCCAAGGAAAAGACTGACGTTTGATTAAAGATGATTTAGTGGGAGCATGTATATCGAATATTTGTAAAATAAAGTCATTCATGAAGGCTACCATGTCATTTACATTTTCCATCGATGAGATGAAATACCAAGGCATAGCTTTTAAATCGCTATTGAACTGTTCTTCATTTATATTTTTTAAAGGTCGATATTTGATAAGCTTGGCTGGAATTTTATTTTTTTTCAAATTCAAAGTACAAGTGACCAGAGCGTGATTAGATAATTTGCTGCCTATGATTTCCGTTGTAACATTTCGAACTCGAGCATCGGTACACACGATGTCAATGAGAGTTTCACTGTCGGTGTGGTCGGCAAAGTGTGTAGGAGTCGTAACAACCTGTTTTAAATTTAAAATATTAATAAAGTCAGTCAGTTTTCTTGAGTTTACTGTATTTATGTCAGAGAGATCAATATTAAAGTCGCCTAGTAAGATAATGTTATCATAGTTGGACAAAGAGTACTACTGTAGCTATAGATAGGTGTACTAGAAATTGCTTTAAAAATCAATTCAACACATATGATCATTAATTCTACCATTAGTATGAAACCAATGGTAGAATTAATAACCATTTAGAAATAAATACACACCGTGATTGACTAGATATTTATTTATCAATACATAACAATAAATGTTAAATCACTTTTGTTACCATTAAAATAGCATGCAGAGAAATCGGAGTCCAGTTTCAAGCCAGGTCAACAAGTTAAGGGAAGATCAGTGTCCAAATTCAATGCCAAGGTTTATCAAAGTTCATCAACAATATTACCGCTTAAGTTCACCAAAACGCTCACACAACGAAATTCACAAACAACAACAAATTTTAACATGTCAATTTTCAACAGATGTCACAGATGTATGTACTTGACCACAGATAATTTTTGAACTAAAAAAAAGATGCGTTCATAAAGTCACTTTTAAAATATCGTTAAATCTCATGTTATACTGAGTAAAAAACTGATTTACATATTTTAAAATGCTTTTTAGAATATTTACGAATATTTAAACTCGGTATTTCCCGTAATTCGAATGATCAAAAATTAATAAATTGTGATTGCAGCCCTTTAAATATTTTAAAACAACGCCACCTACCTTCAAGGTCCCAAACTATTCTACGCAGTCCCTTCTCAAAGCAACTTTAGATGGAGCGTCGTAATTATCGTTAAACAGACCAACATGCTTAGTGCTAAAACTAGGCAACACAAAAGAATTCAAACAAAATTAGAATGAAATCAGGAATATTTGGATGATTTGAAAATCATCCAAATATTCCTGATTTCATTCTAATTTTGTTTGTTTGTTGAGTTTTATAACTCCTGTACTATTTTATGCACTCTTTATTGATGACTGTCTATTACTTTTGATAGAGAGCTATTGATTTCTATTCATTACTCAAAAAAAACTTTACTATGGACTCCTTTTGCTTTAGGCGGACCGTTTTAAACCACTATTAATGTCACGCGAGCGGAGCCGCGGGCACTTCTAGTTACAAATATTATTATAAACCTGTTCACGAAAAGTTTAACGAATTGTATGTACAGCGTGATTCAAAATATAACTTGACACGGGTTATGAAAATGAAGTTTATATCATTTTCATAACCCGACCTCAGAGATACTACTTATAATACTAAAAAAAAACCATCTGCAAATTGTAGAGAAAGTCACTTTCATCGATAATATGCTGTAATTACAGAACAGTACTTACAAATTTAAAAATTAAAAGAAAGCAACTTAAATCATTAACTACTAGATAACTGTGCCCTTATTTTATTGCACAAAAATCGTACTGCATCATTTAGTAGCAGTTTATAGAATGCCTAACTCCCAAATTTCAACCATATAAAGTATAACGTCTGCGAGTAAAATGGCTGTGTGACACACTGAGGGACGGACGGGCGGACAGACAGACGCACATGATGGAATTATTGGGTTCAGTTTTTTTTTTTCATTTGGAAACTAGTCCACGAATCCTTTAAAAGGACAATATTCTTATTACTGTAGATAAAAATGGTTACAGGTTAAATTTACTTTTTCAATTAGTTTAGTTTTTTCTATTACTTCGGGATTTGGGAATATTACTTGTGACAACAGGTTTGGCTCAGTTGATAGTGACCCTGTCGACTGTTCCGACTGTCGTGGGTTCGAATCCCAAGGGGCAAAGTTCGTGTGATGAGCACAAATGTTTGTACTCGAGTCATGGATGTTTGCTATTTGTATATGTATGTATTTTTTTCTGTATAAGTACCTACTTACTTACATCGTTGTCTAGCACCACTCTAGCACCCATAGTACTAGCTTTGTTTAGGTTGGGGCAATTTGTGTGAAATGTCTCAAGATATTTATATTTATACTGTTCTGTAAGTATGATTTGTCTTTTCCCAAAAAATCCTCAGGGTTATTTTTGCATGTTTTTCAATACTGAAGCCGTGGTGGCCCAGTGGTTCGACCTACCGCCTCTCATGCCGAGGGTCGGGGGTTCGATTCCGGCTCGCACCTCTTAAGTTTACTTATGTGCGAAATTCAATTTGAGCTTTTCGGTGAAAGAAAACATCGTGAGGAAACCTGCACGCAACTGCGAAGTAATTCAAAGATGTGTGTGAAGTCCCCAATCCGCACTGGGCCCGCGTGGGGACTATAGCCCAAACCCTCTCCTCGTGATGAGAGGAGGCCTGTGCCCAGCAGTAGGACGCAAATAGGCTATAATTGTAGTAGTAGTTTCAATGGGGTAATTAGTTTTAATTTAATACGATAGCACACATGTTCGTAGCATTTCGTAATGAATAAGAATATAAAAATATAGCTATGCGTTTTCAAAAATGTTTGTTAATGTAAATTACATTTTCTGACACTTATCATAGAATCCACAATGGTATTGAGTCCATTGCTGCACATTAAATTTATTAAAGGGATATGTAATGTTAGTTTCTGATAACATTGCGGATGCCACCAACAGGATACCACGCAAACACATGCAAGTTTTTTTTTCTGTAACTCGGTGATTGCAACATGTTTATTGTCATTGATTATTTGATGATAAATATCTACAGAACAAGCCAGTTAACGCGGCAAATTGAGAAACTATTGACTCAGGCGTCAAAAGTTTTTGACCAGTCTGTGGTGTCAGTGATGAGTTGATTTGATGACATATGGATCGGGGACGTGGGACGTGGGCGCTAACGATGAGCCTCATTAAAAAGCTCAAATCAAACTCACTCAAAGAGCGATGCTCGGGGTTAAGTACTTTGCGTGATAGAATCAGGAATAATGAGATCCACAGTAGAACTAGGGCCACTGACATAGCCCGGAGCATTACGAAACTTAAAAGGCCGGATCAGACAGAAAGTTCTCGAGTGGCGTTCGCGTACCGGGAGACCACCCGTTGTTCAACAAAATGGAGTGAGACCTGTTAAAGATCGCAGGAATACGGTGGAGAGGATGCGAGTGGCACAAGGCCGGTCTGAGTGGCGAGCCTTGGGGGAGGCCTATTTCCAGCAGTGAACGACGTGTATCGCTGGCGATGATGATGATTTTTTTTTGAAGTCAGTCAGTCAACGGCTGGTCGAATTTTGATGACATTTGATATGGAGTATTAGTTTGAGACCCTGGATAATTTCAAATCCCCTAGATAAACATTATGATATATGATAGTTTTGTATGATTTGTATCCCGACATTTCCATGGGATTGGGTTAAACCATTTTTTGAATACTCCTTTGCCTAATTTCAGTTTTTTAATATTCATCTACATACTCACTTACCTACACATCTGGAAGTTCTTAGGTATCAACTTTTGGCAAATTTCAGCCAAGAATTTTAGAGAGATACATTTCTTTTACTGTTACTTGTATAATTATGTAGTGTAGGTACTTATAGTGCTTAACTAGGTATGTAGCCGTATACATACCTAGTTAAGCACTATTATTGATGTTAAAAAATGGTCTCTCTTTTATCTTCTTCCCTTATCAACTTTTGTCTGAGTTCATAGTCTAATGGTTGCATATTAAAAATGTATTGTACTATCATTATTTCAAGTTATTTTTTTTACGAAAATATTCATTAAATAGCATATATCTACAGTTATTGACTAAATACCCACTTGGGTGTAAACAAACAAGGTATTAAGAGCTTACTTTAAGTATGTCAATGATAGTGACATTATACCAATTACTAATCAATGAAATGATAACACATATGTAGTACTTAACACAATTCTACATTCACTTATATTTTTTTCTATTCGTCATATTTAATTTTTGCTACTTAGTAATATCTTAACGGACTGTTTAAAGAAAATAAAAGTGTATTTAACTGATCAACAAAAATTGAATAGTAGGTGGAATACTAGTTTTGATAACATGTTTACTTTCCTAACTGTAAATTCGACTCGCACCATCGGCTTAGAAAGAAGCGACCGGAGACGTCATCTGTTGTTTCAATATTGTTTTAGGTTATGTTTGATACTGTCTACGTACCTATGTTTCTATTTGACCGTGAATTTAATGTTTATTTATTACCATTGGAAAAAAGTGTTCGGTAAAACTAGAAGTGTTAATATTGAGTAGGTAAATTTCCAGTGAAGATGCTAACCGTCAAGAGTCGCGTTCTTCTATATATCCTAACTTACCCACCCAACCTTGTTATGATTACTGAACAATCGAGCGCGGCTCCGCAATAACAATTATGTTATGATTGTGCACGGTTAACACAGTGAAGTGTGGCGTTCAGTGGCATAAAATTCCATTGCTGATAAACGCAATTTTCAGTTCCATTTTTGTCGCGTCGCTGTACGGTCGTTGTTCAAGCGAATTAAGGTCATGTCGGTGGATATGGGGAGCGATACAAAAAATACAAAATGCGATACCGTACCAATTGCTAGTACGCCTCATGATGAGAGGATAAAGCGTCTATCGATCCTTTTTGAAGAGGAATTTGGGCGTCAGCCGTCATTTTATGTCAGAGTACCGGGACGTGTAAACATCATTGGTGAACATATTGATTACTGTGGTTATCCAGTGTTGCCCATGGCATTAGAGCAAGACATTTTAGTTGCGGCAAACTTGATTCAGGATCCGGAACTTCATTTACGCAATGCCAATAGTAAATACGAAAGTTTCGATACTGAAATAAGAACTTATGAAGATATATTGATTGAACCAGATATAAATGGTAAACCATTTTGGTACAATTACGTACTTTGTGGGATAAAAGGAGCTTTAGAATACTTGAAAAATGACATGAATAAAGGATTACAAATGTATGTCGATGGAAACATCCCTCCTGCATCAGGCCTCTCCAGCTCATCAGCACTAGTGAGCGCAGCTTGTTTAGCGTTTTTACATGGACAAAATATAAGTTTGAGCAAAACTGAAATAGCGTCCTTGTGTGCAAAAAGCGAACGATATATCGGAACTCAGGGAGGAGGAATGGACCAGGCTATCGCGTTCCTCGCTGAGAAGTATTGTGCTCAATACATAACTTTCCAACCGCTTGAGGCTACTTCAGTTGGTCTACCTGAGGATGCTGTTTTTGTTGTAGCACATAGCCTAGCAGAAGCTAATAAAGCAGCAACCAATGACTTTAACCAAAGAGTCATAGAATGTCGGTTGGCCGCTAAAATGTTGACTGATTTGAATGGAATACACACAGGTAAAGAAATAATCACGCTCAGCGAAGCACAGAAAAAAATGGGAAAAAGTTTAAAAGAAATGATTTCTCTACTTCGTGAACAATTGCCAAACGAATTGTATACAAAAACAGACGTTTGCAAAATTTTGAATGTCAATGAGGAAGAATTAGATCGATTATATTTAACGACTAATACAAAACATTTGACAGAATTCAAATTGAAACAACGGGCCTTACACGTATATGAAGAATCAATGAGAGTCGAAGAATTCCGGAATATTTGCAAGCATTCAACGGAAAACGTCAAAACCAACGGAACTAATGGGCACATTGCAAACGGTGGTACTGAAAATGTAGATACTTTGTCCGTTCTTGGGAAGTTAATGCTCAAGAGCCATGAAAGCCTAAAGAATTTGTATGAATGTTCCCATGAAAATTTAGATAGGATTGTTGACATATCACAGAAATTAGGAATACATTCCCGATTAACTGGCGCGGGATGGGGCGGTTGTGTTGTAGCACTATGTCCCAGAAAACAACTGAACGAATACATTGAATTACTAAAGGAGGAGTTTTACGATAAGCATTGCAATATTGATAAGGCTAAAGCACATTCCTACGTGTTCGCGACTACTCCAAACCATGGTGCTATAATTTACATTAGTCATTAAAAACTAAACATGTATAAGCAGATCTTTTCCATCACAAATATGATATCGGAAGTTATTGTACAAGTTTATTAATTGGTTTGGTATTGGTTTATCTATCGATCGGATTATTACAATTTTGACAATACCGGCTCTTGTACTAAACTAAAGTTTATTGTTTACAATATTTAATGCATTTTTGGTGCCAGTTATTATTTTAAGTGTACTATTTATTACAATATCTAGATTAAATTATGAGTTATGTAAGATTATATGTTAACAATAGTATTTAAAAAGCATAGTTGAAAAATGTACGTACTGAAGCCAAGGAGGACGAAATTATTTAAGGATTAAGTTTTCTCGTTTTTAATTTTTATATGTAGGTAAGTAAGTATTTGAAGTACGTTATCCACGACAATGTACAGTACATCCCTAAGCAGTAAATAAATAAATAAATCACTAAGATCTGTTCAGTAGTCAGTCAGAGCCGTGAAAGAGTAACCAAAAACCACACTGAGAAACTTTCACGTTTCTAAAATTAATAAGTATATTTTGTTAATTTTGAGTGCTTGTTTCCGCAAGAGTTGCTCAATTTCTTCTTCGACTGGCCGTAGGTACACAAGCGTTAGCATAGCCATAAGACTACGTGCAGTGTTTTATGATTTTTTTATACAACTAGTTTTTTTTTTGAGAATGCAGTGTGGCTGTAGAACCGATAGCACTAAATTTTTAGGCAGGTCGTATTTCTTACTTTTCCCCTTTTTTATTGCGTCCTATCTAAAAGTTCCAAATGCTACATTCGAAACGACGGCTGACAGATGTTAAATGAATGCAGTTATGAACAAATATAACTATGACAAAAATTAAAGAAAAAAATATCAACATATTTTGGAATTATACTTGTTTTTATAATTCGTTAGAATTTAAATAAAAACAAGCTATAGCTAATTTAGTCAGACTAAGTAAAAATCTGTTGGGTGTCTGAGGTCTTCAGTGAGTTGAGTTACACGTTGTGTTATCCTATTTGTAGATAAGGGATAGATTATTACAAGTCAACGTAGATTTTATGTATTTTATTAAAATTAAATGCAAGCTCCGGTTTTTAACTCTCATTTATTAGCGAAGTCCTTGGTCCTCGCTCTTAGCAAAGTAATGTACTTAAATACTAAGGAGTAGTGAAATGATAAAAGTAAAAGATTTATAAAAAAAGATAGAGGTATATGTGCGTAGCGTAGGTTTTCAAAATAAACTCCCAATTCTCTCGAAATAATAATATGTTTTAAGAATATTTGTACAACAAGATTTCCTACAACATTGACAACTCCATCCCTGCCATCCTTTGCTGTAACTTTTTTTTCTGTTCCTAATTAAAACGTCGCATTATTACATAATAATAGGACCTGGGCGATATAGCTTTGCTCAGCTGAAAATAGCTAAAATTTTCTCACGTATGAGACCTTGCTAGATCGATTTGTCGCCCCTGTAAACCCCTATATTCCAAATTTCGTCCAAATCGTTAGAGTCGCGTTTCTGAGATCGCTTGGATAAATAAATATAGAAACATACAAGTTTAGCGCGTTTAAAGTATAAGATATCATGAAAGATTTTCTTCCCGCAAAATAGAATTTTCTGAAAATATACTCAAACAATTAAAATTATGCGTTGATTGATATGGTAAGTACCTAGTGACTTTGTCTACACTACTAAAATACTTAAAAATAAACTAATGCCACAAACGTGAAGCTTACTAAAACGGTATTAAAATATCCTATGTTAAAACAAAATTTTATTTTGAATAATTAAGAAGTAAACGTTCGGCTTAAAATAATCATGCTGTATATGAAGGAATCGTAGTGTTTATAAAGAAAGCAATGATATAAGGATTTAAATGTGAGAATAATTTACAAACAGTAAATTAATAGCAATATCAGCTGATTTTTGGTTCACTTAGAATGTATACTACCACTATATAATATAATATAAAATTGTACATGAAAGTGTACACTAAGATACGTTGTGATTTTTGAGGGATGGTTTCCGAAAGCTATAACGATATCGAAAAACACATTCGTAATGTCAAATTTTGACGTTTCTATTCTAAGTAAGACACAAATGCAAGTTTTTTCATTTGTAGCAGAATAAAAGGTTTTTATTATCATCTTCTTAACATTTACTATAATTAAATACTGCCAGTTTAATGTACAGTACAACAATGCTTTTTTCCAGGTTTGTTAAATAGTGTAGCTACCATTGGATTTTTATAAAGGTAAGACTTTTGTTATTTAATTTGCTATAGAATTTTCTAGTTTTTTGTGTGAATCTCTCTTATGGTGACTTATTTTATAGCTTTCTAAGGACTGCAGCTATGAATTTGTCCAAGGTATTTCATAATATTTACTATGATGTGTCAGACAGAATTTTTGAGGTTACCTTAGCAAGCACTTGTCCCAATGAATGCGCTTATCCTACATAGTTTAATTTGCATGTGAAATAAATAAAGTGTTTAATAGGCACATGAAATGTGGGACTATTATTCAATGATTTACACTGAACATGGTGAGAATAATTTCTTAAATTCCACCTTTATTTTCCTATATTGTATTTGTATATTGTATAATCATTTTAACGTTATTTGGTCCTCTCACTGACCCAAGCGTGCTACATGCTACACTGTTCCAATTAAAAAAGACTGGTACTAAAAATGTGTCCTAAACATATGTTAACTTTACTATACTGTTTGTAGGCAAATTCCGTAGACCTAAAAGAAGCGCCGTCGCCAGATTTAACCACAGCGCAGAAAAGGAGGCTTCGTCGTAAGAAACTGCACGCAGCACGTACTGTGAGCCCCCCGGGTCACTGCCAACCCATCAACATCATCGATAGCATTCGCAGGGACATCTCGTTCCTCCGAGCGACAAACAGCTCCCTGGTCTTAGAAATTGATTCCCTACCAATCAAAACCAAATGTAAAGGTGACATATGCAAACCTATACCACCCGTAAGAGCTATCAAGAAATCTGAATTAGATATTAAAGAAATGTCTTCCACCGAGAAGTCTAGAGAGGACGTCAAAGTTGCCCGTGAAGCCAAGAAGTTAGCTAAGCAAAAAGCAAAGGAAGGTGTTAAAGGCAAAGAAACTGTGGAAGGAAAATCTGATACAAAAGTTGCTGATAAAGCACAAGCAGCCGTAAAAAAAACAAGCCCTGTTAAAAGTAAAGATGAAGTTGACAGAGCTGTTACTATTCCTGCAAACAAACCTATAGCACAAGACAAAATTCTGGGTGAAAAATCAGGTACTATAGAAAAAGTTGTAAAAATAGAAGATAAAAAATCGGATGAGAGTGGTAAAACAGATGAAGTGAATGATGAAAATAAATCTAAGGAACAGGTTTTAGCAGAAAGAGCTGCAAAGAAGGCAGCTAAACAAGCAAAGAAAAAGGGTTCAGAGGGTGATGTAATAAAGGGTAATGCTGTAAAAAGGAATGAAGATATGACTGTTAAAGATGTTGTTAATACATTGAAGGATATTGTAAATGTGGCTAAAGAAGTGCAAGATGTCACTGCTAAGGTGCAGGCTATACACCTGGAGGCTAAGAAGGTAAGTTTCATTATTACATGTCAATTATTTAAATAATATTAAATCTAATCAATGATTTTTTTAGCAAATTGGCCACATAGGGGCACTTTTACACGTCAGAAATGAATTTACCAGCGCTTCCTAGACCCATTGGTTAAGAAGAAGCGCTGCAACAAACTCAGTAGAAGTTCCACATACAAATTCATATTACATTTGCATTATATGTATGAAATACATATATAGGTAACATAACATTTAAGGGATGTATCTATAATCTCTAACTTAAACTTAAATCTAAGATCTTAGAGATGTATAGTCTCCAAGGGTCCAGAAAAAAAAGACATTATTAATCATACTGCATCATCAACAGCCAGAAGAATCCACCAAAAGCAAAGCAGAGCTAAAAGCTGAGAGGCGTGCGAAGCAGGAAGCACAAAGAGCAGCAAAGCAGGTGACACAGAAGGCAGACAAACCCAAGGAACCCCCCAAAACTCCTCAAGTTGAGGGCAGTAAAGACAAGGTAAAGTTTAGGGCCTATGCCATGCAAAGATGACGTATTTTATCGGTATAGTCGGCGGCGCAATATTCAACTCAACTATACCCTTTGTTGGATGGACTATGGATCATCTAATAAGTGAATTACCACTGTGACGAAAATTTGTGGCGATAAGGCTGGTATATCTCTTTATCTAACCTCATAACGTGAGATAAAGACAAAAGAAGCCTCGGATGCCATTACTCGCTCCAGATGTACATAATGCAATGCAAAAAAATGTGCAACAGTGACAGTTCACTTCACTGGTGTCCGCCAGAGTTTGCATATTTGGCTATGTCACACGCTGTGATCCATTTCGTCTCCCCCACCACTGTCTTTGCATACGAATACGCGCAGACAAAGCGCGTTTCAAACCGCTGTCTCGCCTCCTATTTATACACTTGAAGAGGGTGCTCCTAAGTGTATCGAAAAATTTATATTTTTCAGGAAAAGTCACCAAAACCTAAAACCTTAGAGAAAGCAAAATCCAAGCCTCAAATGATGCAGCGGGTGAACTGGTTCCAGCATCTGTATGAAGAGTCTGATAAGGAGTCCTTACAACAGATCGCTATTAACTCCAAGTGAGTGTTGAACAGAATTACTTATTAGCTTATGATCCCACTGTTGGACACTGACCTCCGGAGAGGGTTAAGACTATCATGCCACAATGGATTGGGGACTTAACATTTCGCAAATACCTATGTCTTCTGACAGCTGAATTCATATATGGAGATTAGTGTTCAATCTTTTTCACTGGATCTGGCCTATTTAAATGCATTCAGTCGTAAATTTAAATTGTGTACTTTATAAAAGGTTCTTACATGGAAGAAAGATGAAATAAATAAAAAATAAAATAAGCCTTTATTACTGACTATAAATTTACAATAAAACTTAATTATATTGTGTTTAATTATGTTACTATATACGAGCTGTTACGAGCTGTCGGTAGGCTTCCAACAAGATGGAGTGACGACCTTGTAAAGGTCGCGGGAACGCGGTGGAATCCATCCGATGCGAGTGGCACAGGACCAGTCTGAGCGGCGCGCCTTGGGGGAGGCCTATGTCCAGCAGTGGACGTCTATCGGCTGAAATGATGATGATGATGATGTTACTATATTGTCATTCGTGTCAGACTGCCCCTTGGCAAAGGCCTCCCCTAGAATTTTCCATTCTTGTCTGTCGATGGCTTTCCTTCTCCACATTGGTCCAGCCATTTCATTTCCCTTATCTCATCTTCCCATCTCTGAGGGTTCTTGTGTTGATTGTTGCTATATTAATATATTCTCCTTTCTTTTTGGGTTTTGTTAAGTTTTCTTTCGTATTTAGTTCTTTTATATTTGGTTCTTTTCTATACATGGTGGGACAGAAAATATGGTAAATAATTAACCCACAGTATCTGCTATCGATTCTAAGTATACTGTATAGGTCTTTAATTTTTTTGAGTTGGTAAATAAAATTATTTTGTATAGGATTCAGGCGTCGCTCACACAACCAATCCCATATACATTTTTTTTACCAACTCAAAAAAAATTAAAGACCTATACAATATACTTAGAATCGATAGCCGATACGGGGTGAGTTAATTATTTGCCATATTTTTTGACCCACCGTGTATAGTTGTTTTACATTTCGTTGTTTTACATGAAAGAAAGATAATTGGTAGTTATTTTTTAATTTTTCAGTCTTCATCCTGCTATCATCAAACTGGGAGTGCAGTTGTCTTCCCGCGTAGTAACCGGCTCCAATGCTAGGTGCATAGCCCTACTAGACGCTTTGAAGAAGGCAAGTTAATGTTCATTTCATTTTTGCATCACAAAAAAAGAAAATTGAGCCAGGGTTGCAACATCCGTCAAATTTAACGCGAGCATTTCTTTCACTATATGGAGAAAATGACGTTTCTTGAGTGACAGCTCGGTACATTAACGTCTCGATTATGGAGTGTGGAATGTGACTTGGTATTTCAACCCTCCATAGTCTCGATTCTCGAATCCTCGATGCAACCCAGGCTAATACTTTGAATAGACCCATGTCTTTTATCTTCTTCTTCTCTTTAAATAATGGCGTCTGTCTATGTGCAAGACAATTTCACCAATGTCAAGTAATTGGCCTACAGGCCGAACAGTGTACGGTAATAATGATAAATGTACGGTATAAAAGATAAATCAAGTGAAACTGGGGAAGCTCAACAAACGTCAACCATCTTGGACGACGGCCATTGAGCAATCCCCCATGTCTTTTATTTATCATATTAAAAGTAGGAGTTTTTCATTGTTAAAGACGACATATTTCGGACAGAAGATGACACAAGAAATTAAAAAAATTACGTCCATATTTTTGCGTTAGTGTAACTACGAAACCTGACCATTGTATTGACCTAAAAACTTTTATTTACATGCTGCCATGCTGCCTCTGAATCTCCAATTTTCAAAATAATTAGCTTCTGCGTGGAAATTGGTTATCGAGTCGCGTTCCCGCGGAAACTGTGTTTTTCCGGGATAAAAAGTAGCCTGTGTCTTTTTCGGGTCTGAAACTATCTCAATACCAAATTTCATCTAAATCGGTCCAATGGTTTAAGCGTGAAGAGGTAATAGACAGATGGACAGACAAACTGAGTCACTTCTTTACGGCGAGCATGGCTTCCGTACCGATGTAGAGATCTACTATCTAAAGTCCCGTGCCTTCACGTTTCTAAACGCTTCAATTTTTTTTATTATTATTTAAAAAGCACCACCAACACTCTCAACGCATAGTTGATGGCTGTCTCAGCACGCACACATGTGTTGAGAGTGTTGGTGGTGCTTTTTAAATACATTGAGGCGTTTTGAAATGTGAAGGCGCGGGAGTTTAGATAGTAGAAGATCTCTATTCAAATGCGATAACTCTCATTGCGTAGCTCAATCACCCTGTATTTTTTCCAGATGATATCAGACTACACACTTCCAGCGCGCACAGAGTACGCACGCGGTTTGGAGGCACAACTCACGGCCAGTCTGCGTTATCTGTGGGCCATGCGACAGCCAACCGCCTCGCAGACCAACGCCGTGAAGTTCGTCCGCCACCAACTGACGCAGCTGCCGCATAACGTGGACGAGTTTGATGTGAGTGTAGTCACAGAATAAGTAATAGTACTAACGTACAGAAGGCCGACTGCTAACAAAAAACCGGTTTTGTTGCACCGTACGCTCCCAAATTGGCCATCTCTTTCTATCACATGCAGCGCGCTCTTTCGGAGGCCACGCCCTAGCGCTAGGGCTGGCGCACTCGAGAACATATTAAATGATCCGGATAGTATTAGTATACATAGGTTAGGTAGAATAGTGTTATCAACAAAATATATTTAAGTTAAGTTAGTTATTCTTTTATTATTAAAAACACTCGTCTACACAGATGCTATAACGTAATTTACGATTAAGTTATCACATACTTTATCTGTCAATTTATGAATCTGCTAAATTCAAAATTAAGACACACAGTCACACAACTGCATTATCATAATATACTAGCCGTTGTCCGCGACTTCGTCCCGAGTACATAGACCCAATGATACTATAGTGTACATGCATAGTTATTGTTATTATTCTTATTGAAAAAATAAAAAATTGGGTTGTCTTGAACTACCTCCGTACCAAATTTCATAATTTTACTCTTTACCAAATAATTACTTTTTACCAAATCATTTTACTGTTGTTGTTAATACAACCCAATACAATACATGCAATAAAACTTTTTTTTATACATAATACAAATTTCATAGCACATTTGACTCTTGCGTCGCGACGTACATTAAGAGAAAACGCGCGCGCGTGCATTCGCTAGCAGTGCGCGGCAACCACTAATCATCACGCCACGGTGCGAAGCCGGCGGGTACTTGTATCGAGCGCGACTAAATCAAAGAGTGCGCCGCGCCTGGTGTAGTTACAAGTCTACAGTACTAGGTCAGTAGGTATACGCTATGCTCCAGTCAACCTCGAGAACAGTTCGATGGGTTACCACAAAAGGTGTATGAGTAGGTAGGTATATGATACTTTTATGCCAACAAAACATTATAATAGGATCGGATCTTATTTTCAATAAGGAAGCATTTGGCACGATCTCACCTGATGGAAAGTGACAATATGGCCGAAGATGTTGTTACATACCTAAATAGCAAATTAAAGTGAACACAGTTCCATTTCCAATTTTCCTAGAATCTGTACGCACGCTAAAAATCCATATACGACCTCGAATTTAATAGCTACTGTAAAAAAAATCATGTTCGCGCCGTGACGCCTTGAGATAACGTAGCACGATAGATTTGAGCCTCTGTTATTTTACTAATCCTTAAAACTGAGTTCATTTTTTCTCCCACAGGCTAAGAAGACTCTACACGAAGAAATCGACCGTTACATCCGCGAACAGATCGACATGGCAGGCGAAGCTATCAGCATCGCCGTGCGGAACAAAATCTCAGACGGGGACAAGATACTCACCTACTCATGGTAATAAATATATCCATACTAATATTATAAACGAGCAAAAGCTCTGGATATGGTCGAGGGTAAAAACCCTCGACTGCAGGGAATTTAACACTATATTTCCAAAGCCCTTTTTCCAGGATACTTTTAAAACCTTTTCTGGATTACGGGATATCCGGGATTGTGGGATTCCCGGGATTTATATGCAAAGTACTCTTCCGGGGTCCCTACAATGAGATTTTTCCGGGATTTCCGGGATAATAGGTAGCCTATAGCTTATTCCAGGTTACAAACTATCTGTTTGCCAAATTTCATGCAAATTGGTTGAGCCGTTTTAGCGTGATTGAGCAACAAACATCCAAACACTTAAATATCCAAACACACAAACTTTCAGGTATAAACGACACGATTTAGAACACAATTCACATGAAGTGTCAATATAAGCGTGCGAGGACGTCTGTACACTTGTAAATGTACCACTCTCCACTATGATCCACTCTCCATCTCCGGATGAAACAAATGACGCTAAGGGCGAGTTGCGCGCCGGCTAGATTTTGGCGGGTGATTCCGTGGCCATTCTGTATGTAGTACTATTAAATATTCTGTGGCACTAGGTAGGCAAACGAGTACCGATTTAGATGACATTTTGAACGGAGATTCGTTCGCGACCCGTGAAGTGAAAGGACTTTTTTTTATCCCGGAAAAACGAGCGAGTGACAGAACTGACAGAACGAATAGGCGAAACGAAACTACTGGTCGTAGAAAGCTGAAATTTGGAAACGACGGATAGTACAGACGAATTGTACCGTCATAGAAAAAGTAAGGTAAAACCTTTCCTTGATTTTGGTACCGTATATGGTACGATACCGGTAAGGTTACCGGAACCGTACCTACCTAAAGGGAACGAGAAAAAATGGTGGTACCTACGCGGGAGATGGCTACTAGAGATCTTCTACTATCTAAAGTCCCGCGCCTTCACATTTCAAAACGCTTCAATGTATTTAAAAAGCACCACCAACACTCTCAACACATATGTGCGTGCTGAGACAGCCATCAACTATGCGTTGATAGTGTTGGTGGTGCTTTTTAAATAATGATAAAAAATAAGCGTTTTGAAACGTGAAAGCGCGGGACTTTAGATAGTGGAAGATCTCTACCACTCTACTACCTTCTATGGTAGAAATCTTCAAACAAATCAGTGTACGCCCGAAATAAGTGTTAAATGTTATAATAGATGTCGCTGCCTAGGTAGCCTGGATATACATTTGATTGAACTCCATGAGCTACATCTAGATGGCGCTGTGCAGACGAAGTAGGAAAATTTTAAGCTCCATGGCTATTTCCGATGTACGCCGTAATGTAAGGAGTTTGACAGTCTTATATAAATTTTAAAGCTAGAATTATGGAGGGTTGAAGTAAAGGGGCGCAATCTTTATAGTTCCAAAAGTGGACACCAAATCGGGTAGATTGGGGGCGCTGCGGTCGCCACTCCAGTCAAGCCACCTAGGCGGATAGTCTGCAGTAGCGCCTTCAGATGGCGCTGCTGAGGCGAAAACGCAGCGAAAACGGTTGTGAGGAGAGTTTGTTTTGTTGCTTATCAAATCCGCTGGACACGTTTTCAACTGTTTTGCCATATAAGATTGCGCTCCTTACCAAGGGTGCGTTCCGAATTGCGCTCCCAGCGCTTTGAGCGTATTTCGGGACACTTTGTGAGCGTGCTCACAACGCTCAGGAAATTGATGACGTCATCGATCGACGCTCACGGTGCTCACGCTGCGGGGCATGGGCGCTGTGAGCGCTAACGTCAAAGTGACATTTGACTATACATTTGACAGGACATGATTCCCTATTTAAAAAAAAAGATTGTCAGTTACTAGTGTTGGTGCCGTGAGCGTGCTTATAAATGATCATTCCGAATCAAAAACGCGCTCACACTGTCGTGAGTGTGACAATCAATTCGGGACACTTATGAGCGTTGTGAACGTTGTGAGCGCTTTGAGCGCAAAACGGAACGCACCTCAAGACACATTCCACACTCCATAGCTAGAATTCAGTACAGAGACATTTGAATAAAGAACTTCATTTACATTATTACGTTAGATTTTACCCGACGACGCCTAGACTGATATATTTGAGGTTGGATATTTCAATTTCTCTAGTTTCTTATTTTTACACAAGGATTACTTAGAAAGCTAATATTGCATTTGTTGACGTATCTTGCTAGTGGAATTTTCGTAATTCAATAATTTGTGCCATTATCTTTTTTTAAACCAAGGCTGATTGGGGGAGGCTTAGGCTTACCAATGGACGTATGATGATGATGATCCTTATTTGACATGAAACTTACAGCAGTTTATCTATGAATATGTTTGCTCCCGAATGAATAATATTGTTCTCAACTGGCCACGTTGCCTGGTTCACCTATAGATGTCGCTGTCCCGCCGGTAAACAGCGTAATGTTGTGCCATCTCACTTCTTTCTTGTTATAGCTAGTTACTGAAGTAGTCACAGAGATCAGATACTCTATCTCGATATGTGTTCTGTGGAGATAGTACTTTACTATCAACGTTAGTTTCAAGAATCGGTAACTAGTTGATTATTTTTGAAGACGACGTAGGACGACTTGTTCCGAATCGTCAGTTAACTAAAGGTGTGCGTATAGGTAAAGAACTTAAGTAAGTCACCTGTTGTATGTAGTTGTGTTCCAAAATGATATGAAAATCCGAGGAAAATTCAAATATGGAACGTCAACTTTCGTATACAGACAGGTTACTACTACATAGACGAGGTCATTTAGCTATGTTTTTTACCTATACGCATTTGAGCGGCTCGGCTCGAGGCATGGTGAGGCAACGCCCTCGCGGGGAGCCGACTTTGTGCCTCGTACGAAATGGCGTCGGACGTTTATTTTAATTTATCGAATAATTAAGAAAAAGAAGAAAATATGTCCGCAGTTAGTTTTTTTTTATCTTCACCTATTTCCTCATGTTACATCTCAGAAATGCTTTTCTATGTATCCTGCTTATATTTTTTGTAGAAATTGTGCTCGTTTTTAGGATCCCATAATACATTGATTGTTTTTCGTATAGTCGTAGGTATTAACAAAATTAACTTTTGATTATTCCACACCATTATTAATACAAGACAAATAACTGTCGCACATGAATACCAGCAAACGCAGTAATGATAAATATTTAATTGTATAACCACAGACAGTCAAATCAGTAGGTACCTTAGTGCGCCCGTGTGCAATGACAAGCAAGTCGGAACGTGTCCGCGAGCACGCTCGGATATACGGCCAATAGTCGAGGCACGCAACGGACACCGTGGCGCCTTTGAGCACGGCAAAAAGACAGGCGAGCCGTGCGGGCCTCGACCTGAGGCTGCCTCAAATCCATACGCACCTTAAGTACATTACATAGGGTCACCTGTATATGTTTTTTTGTATGAAGTAATCAGTAATGATTACTTGTCATATAAGCTTGTTGTGACGGGTGACACACCACAGTTTTCGTCCCCAGCTCGTCGCTGATCGAGCGCATTCTGCGCGAGGCCTGGGAGGCGGGGGTCAAGTTCGAGACGGTCGTGGTGGGAAACCGCGTGCACGGGCAGGGCCGCGAGATGCTGCGGCGGCTGGCGGCGCGCGGGCTGCCCGTCGCGTACCTCGACCTCACCGCCGTCGGCTACGTCATGCACGAGGTGGGCCACGGCAGAGACGTCTCCGTCCCTTCTATAGTCGTGGCGTGACCCATCCATGGTCTAAGAAAACAAGGCCTGTCGCCTCTGTCTGCAAGGTGGTGGCTGTCACTGTAATATGGCACATAATGGGCTAAGTTGGCAACATTGCACCTCGGAGGACAGCGAGCGTCTCTAGCGGCAGATTCACTCGCGGTGCCCCTCATTTCGTCGTGTCGTCCTCTTTACCTATACTATATTATTGACGTGATAACGTCTTATAGATTGACGAACACCGGCTACGCCCACAAAAAAACATGACGCAATAGTAGCATTGTAGCGTTACGTGACATTATCACGTATAAAGTTATGGTCCGTAAACCGACATTACAGACAAGCAATGTTTTCCAGATAAACATGGTGCTGCTGGGCGCCCAAGCGCTGCTAGCGGACGGGTCGGTGCGCGGCGCGCTTGGCTCCACGCCGCTGGCGCTGGCGGCGCGCGCGGCCAACGTGCCCGTGCTGGTGGCCTGCGAGACGCACAAGGTGTCCGCCAGGGTGCAGGCCGCCGCCGCCGACTACAACGAGCTGGGTAACTATATAGTCGGCGCCGATGACTACAGGTCTATAACGAGCTAGGTAACTAGCGCTGGCGGCGCGCGCGGCCAACGTGCCCGTGCTGGTGGCCTGCGAGACGCACAAGGTGTCCGCCAGGGTGCAGGCCGCCGCCGCCGACTACAACGAGCTGGGTAACTATATAGTCGGCGCCGATGACTACAGGTCTATAACGAGCTAGGTAACTAGCGCTGGCGGCGCGCGCGGCCAACGTGCCCGTGCTGGTGGCCTGCGAGACGCACAAGGTGTCCGCCAGGGTGCAGGCCGCCGCCGCCGACTACAACGAGCTGGGTAACTATATAGTCGGCGCCGATGACTACAGGTCTATAACGAGCTAGGTAACTAGCGCTGGCGGCGCGCGCGGCCAACGTGCCCGTGCTGGTGGCCTGCGAGACGCACAAGGTGTCCGCCAGGGTGCAGGCCGCCGCCGCCGACTACAACGAGCTGGGTAACTATATAGTCGGCGCCGATGACTACAGGTCTATAACGAGCTAGGTAACTAGCGCTGGCGGCGCGCGCGGCCAACGTGCCCGTGCTGGTGGCCTGCGAGACGCACAAGGTGTCCGCCAGGGTGCAGGCCGCCGCCGCCGACTACAACGAGCTGGGTAACTATATAGTCGGCGCCGATGACTACAGGTCTATAACGAGCTAGGTAACTAGCGCTGGCGGCGCGCGCGGCCAACGTGCCCGTGCTGGTGGCCTGCGAGACGCACAAGGTGTCCGCCAGGGTGCAGGCCGCCGCCGCCGACTACAACGAGCTGGGTAACTATATAGTCGGCGCCGATGACTACAGGTCTATAACGAGCTAGGTAACTAGCGCTGGCGGCGCGCGCGGCCAACGTGCCCGTGCTGGTGGCCTGCGAGACGCACAAGGTGTCCGCCAGGGTGCAGGCCGCCGCCGCCGACTACAACGAGCTGGGTAACTATATAGTCGGCGCCGATGACTACAGGTCTATAACGAGCTAGGTAACTAGCGCTGGCGGCGCGCGCGGCCAACGTGCCCGTGCTGGTGGCCTGCGAGACGCACAAGGTGTCCGCCAGGGTGCAGGCCGCCGCCGCCGACTACAACGAGCTGGGTAACTATATAGTCGGCGCCGATGACTACAGGTCTATAACGAGCTAGGTAACTAGCGCTGGCGGCGCGCGCGGCCAACGTGCCCGTGCTGGTGGCCTGCGAGACGCACAAGGTGTCCGCCAGGGTGCAGGCCGCCGCCGCCGACTACAACGAGCTGGGTAACTATATAGTCGGCGCCGATGACTACAGGTCTATAACGAGCTAGGTAACTAGCGCTGGCGGCGCGCGCGGCCAACGTGCCCGTGCTGGTGGCCTGCGAGACGCACAAGGTGTCCGCCAGGGTGCAGGCCGCCGCCGCCGACTACAACGAGCTGGGTAACTATATAGTCGGCGCCGATGACTACAGGTCTATAACGAGCTAGGTAACTAGCGCTGGCGGCGCGCGCGGCCAACGTGCCCGTGCTGGTGGCCTGCGAGACGCACAAGGTGTCCGCCAGGGTGCAGGCCGCCGCCGCCGACTACAACGAGCTGGGTAACTATATAGTCGGCGCCGATGACTACAGGTCTATAACGAGCTAGGTAACTAGCGCTGGCGGCGCGCGCGGCCAACGTGCCCGTGCTGGTGGCCTGCGAGACGCACAAGGTGTCCGCCAGGGTGCAGGCCGCCGCCGCCGACTACAACGAGCTGGGTAACTATATAGTCGGCGCCGATGACTACAGGTCTATAACGAGCTAGGTAACTAGCGCTGGCGGCGCGCGCGGCCAACGTGCCCGTGCTGGTGGCCTGCGAGACGCACAAGGTGTCCGCCAGGGTGCAGGCCGCCGCCGCCGACTACAACGAGCTGGGTAACTATATAGTCGGCGCCGATGACTACAGGTCTATAACGAGCTAGGTAACTAGCGCTGGCGGCGCGCGCGGCCAACGTGCCCGTGCTGGTGGCCTGCGAGACGCACAAGGTGTCCGCCAGGGTGCAGGCCGCCGCCGCCGACTACAACGAGCTGGGTAACTATATAGTCGGCGCCGATGACTACAGGTCTATAACGAGCTAGGTAACTAGCGCTGGCGGCGCGCGCGGCCAACGTGCCCGTGCTGGTGGCCTGCGAGACGCACAAGGTGTCCGCCAGGGTGCAGGCCGCCGCCGCCGACTACAACGAGCTGGGTAACTATATAGTCGGCGCCGATGACTACAGGTCTATAACGAACTAAGCTACTAGAATCGAGATCACAGACTATTACACGCTACGTGACTTTAGTCGCCGCTGATGACTATAGAAGTTTATATAGAACTAAGCGACTAGAATCGAAATCACAGACTATTACGCGCTAAGTGACTATAGTCGCCGCCGATGACTGTAATTCTAACTAACTAGAAGTCTAACGACCTCTGTGTTGCCATTTAGCTTATAAAATGGCATATAATGTTCTAAATTGGCGCCTCTAGCCGCGACTTCACTCGCGGCGACCTTCATTGTTTAGAGTTGAGGTGGCCGACTATAAGTTTATATCGAACTAGGCGACTAGAATCAAGATCGCAGACTATAACGAGCTAGGTAACTACAGTCGACTATAATTTCTAAACGTTCCTGTTGTCAACGCCACCGATTACAACGATTGGTAGTCGAGACCTTTGACGACATTTTGTTTTAATAGAAAGCCTCAAAGTCGTTTATAGGAATGAAACATTAACATTTACTGAGGCAACAAGCCGCGCCGCGTCTTTATTTTCCATATAATAATCTATAACCTATTTCCAGGCGATCCCGACGACCTAATAGATAAGTCGGACCCCAACTCCCCGTTGAAAGACTGGCGCAACAACTGCAACCTGACGCCTCTCAACCTGATGTATGACGTCACTCCCCCTAGCCTGGTTACTGCTGTGGTCACGGAATTGGCCATTCTGCCCTGCACCAGTGCCCCTGTGGTGCTTCGGTTCAAGTTGTCCGAATATGGGATATAAGTCCAGTACAACATAATGTTATGAAAGTTAACACCTTGACAGCCAATCACGGGCATATTTGCCTAATGTAATTAGCTTGATGCTCAAAGTGTTAACACTTTACTCTGAAATGATATTTGTAGTTGTAGTCAAATAGTACTATAGCCCTATAATTCATGAAAAATAAAATAGTGCTGCCCAGTTTAGTAAATCGTTTTGATGATTGATTTCATCATGATCAGAACCGAATAATGAAAACCGGCCAAGTGCGTGTCGGGCCACGCGCAAATTATAGGGTTCCGAAGTTGACGATGCCCACAGTACCTTTCTAAGACTGTGGAATGACGTGCCCGCCCGACGCACCTGCCGCTCGAGAAAAATTATTGGTTTTTTAATAATTTCATAAGTTGGTCGACTATGACTCGTAAGTTTAAACAGCCTACTTAGCTGTGATAGTTTTCCTTTCAACTACGTTATATATGCCATAACCGTGATTTTTTTCAGCCATCCAAATACCACCATTTATCTGGCAGGGGGGGGGGGGACACATGACTCTAACAAAAAATAGCACTTTAAAGCTTAATATTTCACAAACGCATCACTTAATCAAAAAAAACCGGCCAAGTGCGTGTCGGGCCACGCGCAAATTATAGGGTTCCGAAGTTGAGGATGCCCACAGTACCTTTCTAAGACTTTATTATATATTAGCATCTAGCTAGCCTGTGATATGACGTGCCCGCCCGACGCGTCGAGAAAAATCATCATTATAAGTTGGTCGACTATTACTCGTAAGTTTGTACAGCCTACTTAGCTCTGATAGTTTTCCTTTCAACTACGTTATATATGCCACAACCGTGATTTTTTTCAGCTATCCAAATACCACCATTTAGCTGGCAGGGGGGGGGGACACGTGACTCTAACAAAAAATAGCACTTTAAAGCTTAATATTTCACAAACGCATCACTTAATCAAAAAATGGTTTTAACAAACCCACAATATTTTTTTAAGACCTATTCAACGATATGCCGCACCATGGGGTACGCAAGAAAAAAAAATTACATCCCCACTTTACGAGTAGGGGAGGTACCCTATAAAAAAATATATTTCAAAATTTTATTCTACCACTTTGTCAGCGTAACTAATATGCATATTCATGCCAAATTACAGCTCTCTAGACCTAAGCATCTCCGAGCAATAGTGCGGACAGACGGACGGACGGACGGACGGACGGACGGACATGGCGAAACTATAAGGGTTCCTTGTGGACTTCGGAACCCTAAAAAGGTTTTAACAAACCCAAAATATTTTTTTAAGGCCTATTCAACGATATGCCGCACCATGGGGTACGCAAGAAAAAAAAATTACATCCCCACTTTACGAGTAGGGGAGGTACCCTATAAAAAAAAAAATCAAAATTTTATTGTACCACTTTGTCAGCGTAACTAATATGTATATTCATGCCAAATTACAGCTTTCTAGAACTAAGCATCTCCGAGCAATAGTGCGGACAGACGGACGGACGGACGGACGGACATGGCGAAACTATAAGGGTTCCTAGTGGACTTCGGAACCCTAAAAAAGGATGTTACTTTTATGATGTATCATTGATATGTCATCGTCCTTATTGCGTGACAGTTTGTAACATGCAAAAATAATTTCAAGAACTTGCAAGTGTAAAAAAACAATTCCCCAACCAATCTTTTGTATGCAGCATATAAATGTAATTAAGATCTATTTAAGTTGCGCGCGTTTGTTGATTTGTAAGTATTTTATTCAAAATGGTTATGCCTTTATGCTCAAATGTGTTTTCAATTTCTTTATTTTTGAGTACTGATGGCTGGATGTATATACTGTAGACTTGAAAAAAAAAACAGAAATTGAATATCTAGCTTGATGCTCTTAGCTATTGTAGAGTAGTATACATTTTTATACCTAAATTATCCTATTTATATTTGAAATAAAACGAAACTACTAAAAAAAACATATTTATTCTTTCACACCCCAAAAGCAAGTGAACTAGATTCAATTAAATTAGAAAACTGTTACAAGATAACATACATTTTCACTTCAATAAGATAATAAATTACTCCTTGTGAGGGTGTTCAGACTTATGGATGGAGAAATCTAATCTTACATAGATTATCACACACAAGAAGAGCATGTAGAGGAAGCCAACCACCAGCAGTGGCTCCTGCAACATGAGGAGGCGCGGGAATGTGTAGCGCAACTGGAAATCTTGGATGTGGTTCTCTACAACATTCTTCTTCGTAAAGGATACTACTGGGCGGCCCTTAGTATCCAAATAAGTGTAGTGCAAACTGTCTGGCAGCCTTGTCACAGGATACGGAATATTCAGCTTGATATTAGTGGTACCTTCGGGTAAAATTATTTTTGTTACAATCTCATCTATCTGCATGTCATCAAAAACGTGGTCAATGACTCTCATTTTGAGTAAATACTCATTACCATATTGGTACAAGTATTCGTAACTTGGAACATTGTAACCAAGGGTGTAGTGGCTCCTCCAGCCACCAAATAGTGGATACCTGGGCCTCAGATCCAGCTCAACCGAGTCTTTTTTGACTTTCATGTTGGATGTGGAAATATTGCCATTAGCGTCACGGTAGTACACATCAGATGCTGAAGCGGGGAGGAGAGTTTTGTAAGAGCGCACGCTGGCTGGCCCACTGTGATGGTCTTGCTGGTAGTCATAGCGCGAGAAAGGTCCTTTCAGCTGCGCCCCAGTGTGTTCTATCTCAATGATTTCCTCTACTGCAATGTTCCCCCAGTGGGAGACTTCAATGAGACGCTCCACGCGTGTCACGGTCAGGAAAGGAGAGTTGTTCTTGTAATGCAAGCTTAATTCCTTCTCGCTGAATGGAGCAGTGCTGGTGTAAGGGCCATACACAATAGTACCGTCTTGTTGGACGAAAGGCTTCACTTTCGTGAAAGATTCCACGCTTTTCGTGTTCAGAACGACGGTGGTTTTTTGTGTAGCGACGGCATAGGGCGTGAAGAAAAGCAAGTTACCATTATACTTCACAAGCTGGTCTTCAGACTGCGTAATAGCAGTTGGATAAGGCAGGATGGCCTTTGTGAACACAGATTCAGTATTTACGGTTGCCGTTGAACCGGCGTTGATGGCTTCCTTGAGCTCGACACGCCAGAACTTCAGATTATCATAACCTTTTACGCTGGTCTCGATTACACGAAGTTCTTTGTTGTTGCTGTCTTTAGCACCAATAAAAGCTAAATTATTCCTGGCCACACCCTCTACTGCGAGTAAAAATTGTTTTGCCGGCGCTTTACCAGTATTTTCTAATGTAATCTTCGATGACACCTTCACGAGTTGCGACGAAATATCAATCGTCCTGTCGACATTTTTAATTTTCATCTCATTGGAAATAGTATCTACAGCAGCACTTTCACATTTTACCAAAAAGTAAATGAATAATATAAAGCAAAACTGAATTTTAGCCATCGCCGGTAACATTTTTACATTGACAATGTTTGACAACTCAGCGGAAAGACACGCCACCACTTCAGAGGAAATACGTTTCAGGGAGACTGTGTTGCTATACGTTAATAAAAATCGATCGTAACATGTAAAAAATCGAGTAGTCGAAATTAACCGGTTTTCTTTCGAAGGTACCATCACTAGGCGTTACATACTTTTTTAGTTCATTCTTCATTCATAAATTCGTTTGAAATATATCATTCATATGACTCGTTCATTAGTAATCACAACTATATTTTTTTTAGTTTAGTATTTTTCGATTTTTGCTGAGTGATGGACGCTGTTTGTACAACGCTTGATTGACAATCTGCTCGAGTTTCTAAAGTATTGAAAACTTCAATAAAACTGTTCGTAGAAATTGTCGACTACGTTACGTATCCAGATTTATTTACAGTTGGTTGGTTTTACAATAGTCTGAGAAACTGGGCAAGGCAGGAAGTTTATGCCCGGTTGCAATCATGATGAAGTTGTTACTTCGCGTCACCCTCCTTCTATTAGGTAAGTTAACATTTCTAGTCTTTTGTAACTCGTAACATTTTATCTCTCAATATTCTAATGAAAATGATTACATTTCAGCATTGAATCAACTGTTATCACCATGCGAAGCGTACGGCAGCTACGGCGGCAAAGGTCTTTATAATGCTGGAAAATACGGAGGTAAACCTTACAAGGATCCAATGCAACCGCAGAATTTTCCTGGTACGTCCGCCGATGTCCCCGGCCAGAGTACTCCGGCGCGCCGCGGACTGGGGATATCTGCCTGGGGCATAGTAGTCTTAATACTAGCTCTAATTCTAGGGGGTATGGGCTTCTATTACTTCTCCATTTGCTACCCTATTTTATGTAAAAAAGAGAGGAACTACGACCATATTCAGCTTGATACTGTGTAAAATATTGAATGATGTTTCATAGGATTTTTTAAAAGTATATTCACTGACTTAGGTAGACCTGAACCAATCTACCTACTTTTTCAACAAAGAAAATACCATCAGGTAGTAACTTTGTTTAAGAAGGGTTACTTTTGTACTTGTATGAATCATTTACAAAATTATTTTGATAGTGGGAGAACAGATAAGTATTGGTTTACTTGTAATTTGAAATATCTATACATGTGATTTATAAAATAAGCAGTAAAATTAGAAATTATGTAAAGGTTGTGAACATTCTTAGGTAAATTGTGACAGAGAATGATTACCTTAGTTTTATCCTCAGATATAAGAATGGACCAATGAAATGTAACCGACTGATGAAAATGATTAACTCAAATTTCCAGTATTCATCTTTACTTAGTGCAAGTATAAATGAGATGTGAGTTTATTAGTTTAAACATCACACGGGTGCCATATCTAGGTGTTTATTAAGTAAAAACAATGTCTTATGATTAAAATTATATAGAACTGTCAATAGCTAAGTTTTATTTAGTCTTGTGACAAATTAGACAAAGATTAATTATACTGTTAAGTTATTGCTGTAGTAAATTAAAAAACTTGCTGTAAAAAAGCAAGTAAACCTGTATCACATTTGGCTTCGTCCTAATTAGTTCAGTATTATCTTAGCATAATTACGGGCATGTAATCAAACTATAAGACTGTCATTTTGTCAACTTTTGTTGTACATTTTCTAGGTTAGTCTATCTTATCATAAGGTAAAGTGCTCAAATAAACTATACTTACATAAAATTTTCGTGGCTTTTTTTTATCTCTGATTCCGAAATGTTATCTTGGGTGGAGTGCATATTCTGTGATGCGATTATGTAATGCAGTATGAGAGATATACACGTGATTTGTTCATTACTGATCCAATTTATAATTTTAATACCTCATGATCATGAAAAGACAAGTCATTGCATATGCACAGTCACCATCAGATATGTTGTAACGGGCGAGGTGATCAGAAATGTGTGTACATGCACTAACGTCTTGACAATAAGATCGTGATTAGATAGTCACCTTGGTCGCTTCCATATACCTTCGGTTTACGCCGACTGTACTTATGCCGTAAACCTAATTCCGAGACCTAGAAATCGGCCGCATTTTATAAAAAAATCACAACAGGTCATTTCGCTGAGATCGCTTGATTTAACTGCAGCCTGTCATGGTTGGCGATCATGGCCTCGGCGGGTAAATGATTATGTTAATGAGGCATTGTAATTTGGCGGACATTGCCGCTGTTGCTACCTACCGCAGGAATAGTTCACCACCATTTTTATAATAGAAATAAAAATAGCCGTTGTATTGTAATTATTATTTTAATAGGAAAGTATTTCACAATTCATAAAATTATCTAAATATGACTACCATTTTAAGTCCAAGCCCTCAATTCTCGGATCCTTCCTTAGTACGGATGTGAGATACTTTCTTTGAACATGATCTAGATTATTTTCATGATCACGAGAATTGGGAACTAGTTTGGAAGATAAGTGATGACGATAAACAAACACCAGTTACGATAGTCATGTTATGACTCACAGTAATAAATACGAAAAATAGACACTAACTGCAAGGCAGGAACTTCCGGCAGTTAGATAAAATAACATACATATTTCAGAATAAAAAATATCTTAATATAATTCATACACACAATGTCCATGATGCTTATGTTATGAAGTAATCACCGCGAAAATACAAATATTTGATAATTGTGATTCTACATAGATATGTCACTGGTAGTAAGCCCTAACAGCAAATTAGATTTACATGTAAACTGCATAAGAGGGGTCTTTGAGTAGATCGAGATCTTAAAACACATAGAATAGTTTTCAGATCTGTAAAATGTTACCAGTTATACGAATTTCAAATAAGCGGAGTAATGAAGATAGACATTATTTTATGTATTAACCGACTTGAAAAAGAAGGTTACCAACAAATTTTTCTGTTATAGTTTATAAGCGTAAAATATAAAACGGAAGTAAGAGCTTAAATAAAGTTTTGTGACGTCAAATGCCATTTCGCATCTGCAACACACACACAGCAGCACCATACATACAAGAACAAGAACACACGTAAATGGAGATGGTCAGTCAGTAAACCAAGACTACGATCACAGACATCCCGATATTTCAAGTTATTATTTTATTTAGAACACCATTTTACATGAGACACATTTTTATTATTTACTGCGCATGTAATTTCGTGGCAAAAAATGGCCATTCGTACGTCGTACGCCCTTAACAGGTATATTTATACTGGTAGTCTTTAAGAAATGAATATGAATTATTTTTAATACTATTCTTTGAGTGACAAACTGTTATAGCCGGAATACTTCTTAGGTCTTCTGCCTAACTCCCCATTTTCCACCTTGAAAGATCCGGCCTTATTCAGGAATTGACAATGTTAGGTCCATATCCACATTAATTTATAAGTAATCTTAAGTTAGAGTTCTTCAAGTTGACATTTGTTTATATCAATGAGAGTTATCGTGATTAAGAAATTAAATATTTAGTTTCAGTGTCCGACTTTTTACTAGCAAAGCCTAGCGGACTTAATAATTGTATAACTGAATTAACTGACATGTAAAAGAGGGCAGAATCTGGCCTATTTGTTGAATTAATTACTTCTATTCTCTATTTGACTTACCACTGAAATCGTTGTGATCTATAGTAAATACATTGGTTGGCGTATCTAGATTAGATACGGTTCTGGCCATAAATAATTGATTTAAATGCTTTTTCTGTGAAGTTATTAAGGTATCCCTAGAATTTCCAATCAGTCCAACATCCTGGGGTGGGCGCTAGACCCACGCCTACATGCGGCTAAGTGTAACAGTCTGTGAGTAACCTCAGCTCATCCCCTCAGTGGTAGGTAGTCTACAGCTCGTCCCGCTCGAGGTCGACGTCGGAGAGGTCAATGTCCTCCTCGGGCGGCAGCTCGCCGTCCTTGCCGTCCCAGGGCTCCGTCGCCACGACCTGTGGCATCTCCGCGCCGCGCACCGGCGCCGTCTGCCCGCGACCGAACGACAGGTCTCTGTAAGGACAATAAATGATAATTACATTGAGGGCCGATTCTTCAATCGTTAGATGAAATTTATTCTTCAGTATTCTTATAGTCTTAAATACAGATTGGTTTTTTTTAACCCGAAAAACAAGTAATTTGTAAATTATTCAGCATGTTTTTAATTTGTATCCAAACATCAATTGCATTTCAGAAGTCTGTGTTGTAACAGTTTTTCTAAGAAACTCCTATCGTTTTGTCCCCTGGTTAACGGGACAGGAAAACAACACGTCCTAGTTGATTGGCCCAAAGAGTTTTTGTCCAGGGTCATGGTCTAAGAAAACAAGGTCTGCCGATCCGGGTGACGTGTCACCGTAACGTCAAAGTCGAGTTGCCACTTTATTGCAATAAACAGAAATGAAGGAAATATTTTCTGCCGTTATAATGCAAAATAAATGATTTGCGCATTACAATTGTCAGTTGCTTGTTGCAGCACATAAAATGGGACAAGTTAAAAACTTACTAACTAATTTTATGAAACCTTCACAGGATACATGGGGGTCGGGGATTATTTTAATACACCACTTGCAACACACAACAGTGCGAATGACGTTCGCGTGACACCCACACTACTACAGAATACCGGAGTGTCATACCTGGCGAAGTATATTATTGTATCATGGTTGAGGGTTACCTGAGGAACTCGTTGATGCCGGTCTCGGAGAAGGAGCCCCTCAGCGTGGAGAACTTGAGCTTCTTGGCGTTGACGACCGCCATGGCGGGGTACCCGAACCCGCCCAGCTCCAGCGCCTGCTCCAGCGCCGGCTGCGCGCCCGCCTCCGACCACACCCAGCTGGGAAACAAATAAACGATTAGTTGTTGATTCAAGCACAGTTGACGAACTCCTGGTCGTTAAATATGGCCGCCGAGCTGTCATTCCATACAGAAACATCATTTAGTCCCATAGTAAATTATTTTACGTTAACGTTAACTTTAACGGACGGATTGAATCAACCTACCCTTAAACTCGTAAAACTATGGAGGGTTAAAGACCAAGACACATTCCACACTCCATACGTAAAACTCTTCTTTTACTGACTGGGGGCCGTTCAAGTATTACGTAAGCACTATTTCTTTGATTTGCTTATAACATGGGGGGTGGGGGTCGAGATAATGATTACGTAGGCAGTAGTGAAGCCGTGGTGGCCTGGTGGTTCGACCTACCGCCTCTCATGCAGAGGGTCGGGGGTTCGATTCCGGCTCGCACCTCTAAGTTTACTTATGTGCGAAATTCAATTTGGATTGACCACTGCGCTTTTCGGTGAAGGAAAACATCGTGAGGAAACCTGGACGCATCTGCGAAGTAATTCAAAGATGTTTGTGAAGTCCCCAATCCGCACTGGGCCCGCGTGGGGACCATAGCCCAAACCCTCTTGTGGTGAGAAGAGGCCTGTGCTTAACAGTGGGACGCAAATAGGCTGTAGTAGTAGTGTACTTATATCTACCGGACTTGCACGTTAGCAGTGCGCAGGCGCGAGCTGTAAGCCAGCGCTGGGTCACGTGCCCGCAGCACACGCTGAGCCTAAGCCTTTTGCCACACTTTACCTATAATATATTATGTAACCTTTTATAAATTTAAGTAATTTTGTTTAATTTAAGAAACCTGTAAAGTTTTCCTAAACCTAAATGCGTGTTGTATTTTTTGTATTTTTTTTTCTCAATCGTGGTGACATAGACATAGACATTTATTTCTCAATATCAAATTACAGCATATTTTACATGTCAAAATAAGAGAATTTCACATTGAGATCGTCAGAAAGAATACAAAATAAAAAAAAAAGAAAATCAGGAATAAAATGTTTCACCGTTAGGATCGTCTTTTCATACCAAAATAAGAAATTATGTTAACAAGTAATAGGATTAATGGTACAATTGGTATGTCAAATTATATATTACAAATTTATAAATCTAAGTCCATGTATTCTTTAACAGAATATAACGGATGTTCCAACAAAAGGTTCTTAAGTTGACGTCGAAACACCGCGTCAGACGGTTCACTTTTTAGCTGAGGTGTGTGGCAATAAATGGTTTTATTTTTTTATTTTTTATTTTTAGTAGTAAAAGTCCCGTCAACACTTACCCCCACATCTTGCTCTTGTACTTGTCCCCGAGTTTCTTGAGCGTGCCGATGTATTCGTTGCGGCACGCCGCGTTACAGTCCAGGATGTGAGGCAGCACTGACACCACACACAGAGGTTTCTCGCTACACTCCTTCAGTACACTTTCGTCGACCACCTGAAGTTAAGGAGAATTCCTACATTTATTTATTTATTAAAACTTTATTGCACTTAGTGTACAAAAGGCGGATTTAATGCCTTGAGGCATTCTCTACCAGTCAACCTTTAGGCAGAGCAGAAAATAGGGGCGGTGCCAAAAAAAAAGACCAACATTACTGATTATACTTAGACACCAGCAAAGAACATATATACTTACATTAAATAAACATACTTAAACTTAATACATCTACATATACTTACATAAATAAGACATACAAATAAATAAATAATATATACATGGTGGGTCAGAAAATATGGCAAATAATTAACCCACAGTATCGGCTATCGATTCTAAGTATATTGTATAGGTCTTTAATTTTTTTCGAGTTGGTAAAAAAAAATATTTTGTATAGGATTCAGGCGTCGCTCACACAACCAATCCCATATACAATTATTTTTTGTACCAACTCGAAAAAAATTAAAGACCTATAGTATATACTTAGAATCGATAGCCGATACGGTGGGTTAATTATTTGCCATATTTTCTGACCCACCGTGTATATATGTACGAGCAATGATGATACAAAAAATATAATCGGTGATGATTGATAAGGACGGAAGAAATAAAACCTAAGGAATCTGCTTAGTGAGATATTTACGCAGTCTATTTTTAAAAGCGGGTTTACTGGGGGCCTTCCTTACATGCAATGGGAGACCGTTCCATAGTCTAGCAGCCTGAAGAGCAAAATAATTTGAAACAAAACCGGTACGATGTGGGGGACAGGCAAGTAAGGGATCACTGGCAGAACGCAACTCCCGGTTGTGAGAGAAAAGATTTACATTAAATTAAGAAATCAAACAGTCCGTTTAATAAAAGAACAGACACAGTTTTATGATTTCGTACGCGTGGAATATAAAATTTCCGATAACTTTTCTTTCCGACATCCGATTTTAATCAAACATAGCTTACATGTTGCTCCAAATGATGCTCTATCTACCCTTGAAAACTGCATTCAAATCGGTTCAGTAGTTTCGGAGATTAACTCTAACAAACAGACAGATAGACAGACAGAAAAGATTTTTAAAAATAGCTGTTTTGTGGTCTACCATACATCTTTAGACCCCCGTTCCTTTTTTTGAACTTTTCTTTCTATATACAGACACGCCGAGTTCTGCTCTTTTATTATAGTAATAGAATAGATATATCAATTATATCATACGAGCTGACCTGGCAAACTTCGTGCCGCCTAACAGTCATGCGTGACAGCTCATGTCAATTGCGAAACACGGCGTATGCGAATTTTAAAATCATATTTAAAGTTACTATAATTTATTTGCGTGCTTAAGCTATAAGTGGTGTAACTAACGCGACTTTGTTTTATATATGTTATTATGACAAAGGTTGTCTGGAAGAGATCGCTATTAAGCGATAAGACCGCCTGCTGTATGCCATACTTTTTGTGTAATTACATTATGTCTGTACAATTCCTTGATTGTGTGGTGTTCAGTAAAGTATATACTTTGTATTGTATTGTAATGATAAAAACTATAAAAGATCATGATTTAAACGACGAACGCGTCTAAAACGTCATCTCTCGTGACGCACAATTTTAAAACGAAAATCTACACTAAGAATGGTTCATAAAATCTGAATATGCATGGATAGCTTTAATGGCATTGCACAACATCACCGCGATATTGTTTTTATTGCGTTTTCATGCGGTTCCACGCTTTATAGTGATCGTCCAGTGTAGATTTTTAAACATTTTATATAAAGAATAGCTTTACATTTGCTTGAACTATTGAAAATAGGCCTATTAAAACGTGCAATAAAGAACATATTTGTAAGTATTGGTGCTGTTATGATTGTTGTCCTAATATTGATCGTTCCATATTATAGTTGGATCCTGATTGTAACTAATCAATTCAATTTATAAATCTATGCAGAAAGTGTTCACCTAAAGTTGTAGAAATAGGTGATGTTTTATTTATAATTTAATTAAGAGTGGTTTTCTACAAATGAATGGAAAGTAAGTTTAATCTTGGAAAGTCTACAACGAATACTTTAATATTCATTTAAATTTACTATTTGATTTTAATCATATAACATTATTTTCTTACAGCCTTTCTAAGCAATGTGTCCGTTTAAATAATTAAAAAATAATTACTCGTCCCGAAGTTTACAGCATCGTAAGTTTAGAAGTGTCGAAGCTTGTTGTGTCGATAAGTTTAGTGTCTAATGTCGACTAATGTATCGTCTACAAGTGTAACGTCGACAATGGACAAGAAATCTGCATAATTTGGCCACTAGGGGCGCTGCGATCGCATGACCCAAACCATCTGTCAATTACATAGAGAAATATTTGTTGTTATTGGTTTTACTTAAATTATTAAAAACTGCCGCGCTGTGCAGGATGCAATGAGAACGGACGACACGTATTTCCGAAAGACTTGGTATGTATCTGGGGCAGGTATAATTGCATTGGGATGTCTCCATTTTCATCACAAATAACTGAATCAAAATTAAAGTTGCGGTCAATATTTAACAATTTTAAACAAATCTACTTAAAATTGACAACAAAAATACCCGTAAAAATTTGACAGCTACAGTGTTTGGGTTTAGGTTTGGGTCAAGCGTTTGCAGCGCCATCTGAGTCGAGCTTTGCGTATTCTTGTACATTGTAGTGACAAATGTATCTCACCTCTACACGTCTGGTGCTGGCACGTTTTCGGCCAGTTTGTTGAGCGCGAATGTGACGATGTCGCTGCTCTTTTAGTCTTGGACCGAGTCGCTGGTCTTTTTCCCCGACGGGAACACCTTGATGGTGGGGTAGCCCTGGACTTGGCACATGCCTCGCGTCCACTGGTGGACACACTTGGAGCGTAGTTTATGACTGCGACTAGACATAAGTAACTTACCTCCGGGACGAATGTTGACAAGTTTAGTGTCGATGTTAAAGTGTCAGAGTCGACAAGTTTATTAGTGTCGAAGGTTGTGGTTTCACGTTTGTAATCGACAGTGACCTAGTGTATCTCACCTCGACAACGTCCGGCGCGGGCACGTTCGCAGCCAGTTTGTCGAGCGCGAACGTGACGATGTCGCTGCTGGTGCGGCCGCCGTTGTAGTCTTCGACCGAGTCGCTGGTCTTTTTCCCCGACGGGAACACCTTGATGGTGGGGTAGCCCTGGACTTGGTACACGCCCGCCATGGCTTGGTGGACGGTGGCGTCCAGCGCCCCGAGCTTCACCTGGGGACAGAAGACATGCTTTGAGTATCGTCAGAAACAAGAAAATTTATATGGATTGACAATCTCCTGTCATCGGCAATATCCATGGGGCATTTCAAAATTTTGTACGTAGCCTGTATAATAATAATAATAATTATCATTGAATTTCAGACAACATGAGGTCCACAATTGTGTTAGTATGTTATTGGCCAATGTTAGTATCTAATAATTAACAATGATTTTGTCCTTTGAGTGAGAGCCCACATCAGAGGACAGTCCCACCTATCGGTATGGCCTTCATGCGTCTCCTGGATATTGCTCATGGAGTTCAAATTTTCATACAGGCTACCTAGGCAGCGACATCTATTATCGCATTTAACACTTATTTCGGGCGTACGCCGATTCGTTTGAATGTTGTCATTCTAGGTTTACCTTACTTTTTCTATCGTATGGTCTCAGCGACCACGGCGAGTTTGATTTTCGAAATTAAAGTGCACGAAATTTTGTCTATTACTATCCCTGGCAATCGACCAAGTAAAATATACGATGATTAAGGGATACAATCGCCCTTACACATCCTAGTGTATTTCTGATTATTATACGATTTTCACCGAGCAGAAGTCACCGATGAAGAATTTTTTATCAATATTGGGTTAATAGCGCCAAAACCATTATTTATAAACATTAGTTTACCAATTAAAGTTACTATAATACTTATGAATTATGAATTCCGTATCATCTAGTATTTTTAATATCGAAATCGAACCTTATCCCAAAAACCTCCAGTATAAACTTAATGTACTCCTTAAATGCATGGACTATTTTTTTTTTATACTTTTGTTATAACAGGTGGGCCACGCCACGTTATGAAATGACGGGATCACCTTTACTTCACTAAACAGGTACAGCCATTGAAATTATAGACAAATGCAAATACTAATCTACAGTTTTGTCCAAACATAATTTCAGGTAAATATTAATTAAACAATACGAAGACTGCAAGCTACTTGCGTTGTACACAACTACGAATTCACTGGTATACTGCTAGTATACCAGTGAATTCGTAGTTGTGACCAGTAATTAGATTGTGTATAATTTGAACTCAAAGTATTGATTGTTTAGACTATTTTAGTATGTCGGTGCAGTGATTAAAACGCGATAAAAAAACGTAGCCATATAGTCTCTAAAAAGTAAACAAAACGTGAAATAATTATGAAAATCGTGGCAAATTGTGCACAGCATGTAGCGATTATTCACACTGCTTTACCATTAAAGACGCAGTCCTAATCTAATTGAAATGAATGGTAATAAATTAACTATGGCATACTTAATCAATTGATTTGTTATGCCTTGCTATCTAAAATCTGGAATCCATACTAATATTATAAATGTGATAGTAAATCCACCTGTCTGTCTTTTACCTTTACAAGCTTAAACCGCTGGATCAATATAGATAAAATTTGGTAAGGAGATAGTTAAGTCCCGGGAAAGGACATAGGCTGCATTATATCACGTGAAAACGCATAGTTTCAACGGGAACGCGATAACCGAATTCAACGCGGGGGAAATCGCGGGCAGAAGCTAGCTAGTGTAACGTAAGGTATAAGGCATCGGTACCAGTTCTAAAGTAGGCACCAGTCATGAACTACATAAACAAATTCTCTTATGATGTAAAATCTTGTCACTCAATCACATTTTTCATTTATTTTTATACGCGGCTTTTCTGGACGTAAGTAAGGTGAAAAACCCAATTTGGGCACGTTCAAAGATATAAAACTAAAAATTAGGCCGAAACATAGGTCTCGAAAAAATACATTTGAAAATTGATATGTGCTCTTCAAAAGTTGCGGTGGGTACGTGCACAAGCATCGTCCGCGCACGTACCCACCGCAACTTTTTTGACGGAATAGGTAGTTATTTACGGTTTTAGACCGAATTAATGATTATTTTACAATATCCACAGCTCAGATTATGAAACAGTGAGAAAAGGTTGAAAATGCCTTACTTGAAGTTTTTTTTTTTGCAAGGACGACCTGGGTGTATCTCAATTTCCGCAGCTCAGATTAAAGAGGACATATCAATTTTCATATATATATATTTTCGAGACCTATATCTTGGGCCAATTTTTAGTTTTAGGCCTTTAAGGCATTCACTGCCACCAACGCATATATGCGTTTTGCTGACTTTCCCGCAGTGCCTCGAACGCACATGTGCGTTGCAATGTTCCCTTAATGACAGATGTGGCACCTGGCGAAAGTTCGTAAAAAGAAGTGGCAGTGAATGCGTTAAACGCGACTAAAATGTGGTATTTCACCTTACTACGCGCCTTAAGCTCATTTTCGTAGTTTTTCAACAAGCATCTGTCCTACCTTGCCCTTCAGTTCAGTAGCGGCCTTGGCCCAGTGCGGCTCTAAGTTCTTGCAGTGTCCGCACCACGGCGCGTAGAACTCCACGAGCCAGAGGTCGTCGCTCTCCAGCACCAGTTCGCGGAAGTTGGCGTCCGTTAGAGTGACCACGTCAGACTGGAAGAGAATATGGAAACTATTATTTAAGTTTTATTGGCAATTGCTTACACAAATTTAAATTGCAGCAGTGAATGTTAACACATGTGGCCTAACAGTTAGGTTTCCATAGCTCTACGGTTTGGGAGACCTATGTCCAAAGGTGGATGTTGTTTAGCTGAAATGACGTCAACAATGTCTACTCTATTCGAAAATAAATTTATTTTAAAATGGATAATACTTTGTAAGTTTAAAAATGACTATGAGACTTATTCAATACTTTGTTTTTGCTTGACTGTAAAATAACCTGCTTTAGTTAAGTGTAACTTGTTTACTGTGTATCTAAATAAAACAGTTTTTAAACCTTTGTAATTAAAGATATCTACATATTTGCACTCTACACCCTTTATTGATCCTTTACTCCTGTACAAGTTAAAGCGAGAAGATATCTTTTAAAAATGCTGAATGGTAAAACCATTCAGCATTAAAACAATTCATTTAGTGAAAAATGTATGTAATATGAAAATCAAACGACAACTTTTTGTCACTAAATTTAACTTCCGCTAACTTTATCAACATTCGATTTTTCAAGTGAAAGCAATCAGATCTACCTAACCTACTTACATTGAAATACCTAGAATAGAATAATCTATGCCCATCCATAATAGGAAAGCTCTCATACTAGATGACGTGTACCTACGTAGGTCGAGCATTCGAAGAGTGGGCGTTAATCAATCGTGGGCGCCAAAAGTGAATGTGGACGAAAAATGTGGGACACGCCAGTGGCTAGGCAAAAAAGTAAACGATATTAGTCATCATTACACTGCTGGAATGTTCTAGAATATTACGACATAACCGTGTCGGAGATATTCAGACTCCTACACTCATCATCATCATTTCAGCCGAACCCAAGTGCTGAGGTGCTGAGAGAACTGCTGGACCCAAGGCGCGTCACTCAGACCGGTCCTGTGCCACTCGCATCCACGGCGTTCCCGCGACCTTTACAAGGTCGTCACTCCCCTCCTACACTCAGTAGGGTAATATTAAGTTCTTAATGCTTGACAGAATGAAAATAAATGTTCCTACTATTATAACCCTCTTCTTGATCCAGATATATACATCACAAAAGAATGAAATTTATGAAATAATGATATGAATTTTATACATTGGAGTCTAATAAGACTCAGTAATAATTATCTCTCGTAGGACCATGTTGAAAATAAAAATGTTATCAAACTACAATGCCCCTTGTTTCAGTAAACAGTCTCTCATCATGTAATTTATTATAGAGATAAGAAAATGTCAACGCCCTTAATCTGATAGTGCTACTCTTTAAAAATAACTTAATCAACAGATTTAAAAATATTTCAAGAGGAAAAGTCAAATTGTTAATAGTATATTCATCATTAAGTTTCACGGATTTTTTAAATATAATTGAATTTCTTTCTTCAAGATCTTCCTGAATATTCCAAGTTTCCATTTCAGTAGAAGTATTTCCTTTTATTGTGTAAATTATGTCGGTTTACAGACTATTTGGTCTCAATTTTCGACTAGGTACAATTTTCAAGATTTTTGGTTCAACCTCATTGTCATATTTTCTCAGAAACAATTTATGTAACATGTCTTTGTACTGTAACTTGCCAAGGGGGATGGTTGTTTCAGGTTTATGGATTTGTTTCTCAAGTTTGTTTGCTCTTGCTATTTTTCTCCATGGAATTTCATGTCCATACACTATGGGAGGCTATAGAATAATTGCATGTTTATAATTTATCCATATTCTCGCTGAATAATACAATCAGTCCGGAACACCTTCATTTTATAAACATTTACTAAATCAGATGAAAAGATTTCTCAGATACCTTAACTTTAAATTTATGCCAAGTATTTCAGTTGTTTCTTTGACAAATACTTTATAGCCTTATTGCATAATAATTACAAAAATATACACCATAATAATTTGCAGTTCTATCTATTTACCTAATACACTTATTTCAGTTTGTAATACACTATTTGTAAAAAAATCTTGTTGAAAAATGGGATACTCAAGTTATGGTCCAATTTATAGAAGTATTTTTTTTAACTTATCACAGTTGGGCAATATTTTTAAAGCCAGTATTGTTGGCTTATTGCTCTCAAACTAATTTGTAATGGTAAAACTTAAAAACCAAAAATCTATGTACACATTATATTGCAATATTCCTATCTGTACTTTTTGTATTTCTTGAGCAATTCATTTAATTTCTTGATGAGTTTTACCTTATCTGCAGTCGACCCGCCAGACTTCTTTCCGAGGTTAGCATAGGCCCTTTCTTTGGCTGCCTTGAGGCCAGCGTCAACAAATGCTTCTGCAGTTCTTTGGCCCTGGTGTGGAGTGTGTTTGCTGCCAGTGAAGATTTTAATCGTCGGGAAACCGGTGACTCCGTACTTTCCTGATAAACTCTTGTGCTGATCTGCATCAACAGCGCCAACTTTTATAATGCCCTGTGAATGACATAGGTTTGAGACAAAATAATCAACTGAAAGCTAATTATCACTGTCAATAAAAAATAAATTCATAGTATTTGCAGTTTCATTGCAAATTTGTGTAAGCCATGGTAGCCTAGTGGTTTTGCCTTTTATGCAGAGGGTGGGGGGGTTTGAATCTGGCTCACACCTCTGAAGTTAGCTGTGCGGAATTCAATTTGAATTTACCAGTGAGCATTTCGGTGAAGGAAAACATCGTGAGGTAACCTGCACGCATTTGCGGAGTAATTCATCCTTGAATCCATCCATCCAATGTGTGTGGGAAGTCACCAAACCGCACTGGGCCCGCATGGGGACTATAGCCCAAGCCCTCTTGTGGTGAGATGAGGCCTGTGCCCAGCAGTGAACCGTAAATAAGCTGTTGTGGCGGTGACGGTTGGAAAATATGATATGATTATGATACCTTACCTGAGAAGGTAACTACATTACAATGCCAAAATAAAAATGAATTCTCCTGACTTAACGACTTACTTTTAAAGCTTTAGCAGCCTTTTTGTATTCCGGCACGAGGTTTTTACAGTGCCCGCACCAGGGGGCGAAAAACTCAACGATCCACACATCCTCCGAATTTGTGACGAGGCGATCAAAATTGCTAGGAGTCAGCTCCACCACGTCAGAAGAGGAATCGTACAGGGCCTGAGCCCCTGCCACGCACAATAAAACCCCTGAAAATAACAAGAAATCAGTAAAATTGTAGTACAATACAGTGCAAAACACCGCGAAGAAAATTTCACGCTATAATTACATATTGTGAAAACATACCCAAGTAAAACGTATATAACATTTTAAAAAATTTAATGCTACTTTAACTAATAAAATATTGAAGACCGGCTTTGTTCCGCAATATTCACAGATTTGCGATAGTCATCGGCCAAACAACGGTTGAAATAAATACACGTCAATTCTTTCCGAGTGACAAGACACCGGGATTGTCAATGGATTTCGTGGTCGCGCTTGATTGGTTAATTTTACTTTGGCGGTAAAAATTAAAAGAATCCGGATAAATTTTACACAAGATGAAAATAAAAATGTCTCACTTTATCAGGACCTTTTTTATAAATAAAAATAAACCATTTCGAACTCAACAGAAAATATTTTTAATGTCAAAGATATTTTGATTTGACCTCTTTTACTTCCTAGTTTTAGTTCCTTTTCTATTTTACCACGAACCACGATATACCATGGAGGTAATAAGTACATACATCTGAAGCGAGTTGTGTCAATAGGGATGACGACAACTTTTTTTTCCTTAGTCTATCAGGAAGATAATTGAAAAGTATTGGACACGTATTTTTCTTTTTTCACGTAATCAAACTTATACGGAGATATATTACTCAATATAAAATGTCGCGTGACGTCACGGTTAGGTACGATTTATAACTAACGGTGACGTAGTTTGCCCCCACTCTCCAACTTTAATGCGTTTTAACTTAGTCATTCTTTGTTATTTTGATAAAACAAAAATACGTGTCTGATATTTTTTTATTACCTGACTGACGGACAAATTAGAATTTCGATTTCTTCACCCTGTCGTCATCCCTATTCATGCATAGTTGACGGACTCCTGGTCGTTAAATATGGCCGCCGAGCTGTCATTCCATACAGTAACGTCATTTTATCCCATAGTAAAATATTTCACGTTAAGGGACGGTTTGAATCAACCAACCCTCAAAATTGTACCTATAAAGACGTGACCTCGAAGGTCGTTTTGGTTCACAATTCAAATCGTGCCCAAATTTTCACCCGAAGCTTTTTTATTTTTATCAAAATCAAAATATTTATTCAGCCAATAATAAGCCACATCTGGGCACTTTAATACGTCACTTTTAAATGAATTTAACAGAAATGAATTTACTAGCGCTTCCAAGGCGCATTGCTTGAAAAGGCCTTTTAAAAAAAAAATCTTCCATTGTAAGAATAGAGGAGGAGGGATACAAGCTTCTTACGCCTCTCAGCCCCATACAAAATTTGGTCACAGTTGTTCCAGTTATTAATCTGCTTCCGTGGTATTTACTCCATGGTATAAATGATTCTCATGTATTTTGCTTCTTTCTCTTTTCTTTCTTGAAAGCATGCTTTATATACAAAATGTCTCTTGTTAATTCTGAAATAAAACAGAATTCGTTTTTCAGAAATTAACTTCCATGGCAGTATGAGCGTAGCCTCGTAACTTGCCGCAAAAAAATAAAAATAAAATGATATAAAAAAAAAGCATGTGTCTGTGTTTATGGGTATACATCAGTCAGAAAAGTGTTTGTGCATTTAGATATTTCTAAATAAATTGCAATGCTGAAGATGATAGAGTCTTTATATGATATCGTAAGATTACAATGCTAATACGACGCATTGTTGCGATATGTGGAAGAGGTAACGTCATTAGTAACATTTCGCTAAGGTTATGTTCGTATTGTTTTGGATGTTATCATTACTTTGGGACATAGACAAAGTGAAATCTGGCTGGTTATTCTGTGGGGTCAGTACGCGGGCGAAATAGGCGGGAAAACTGGCCAAGAAGCAAGCAGAAAGCCAGCGTCTCAGCTTGGGCAAACGAACAACGGTTCACATTATTATAAGTTCAGTGTAGTTAATACGTTATTTCTTGCATTTCAGCCCAAAGACGCTTCTACAAAATGAATGCTGCTAATACTAAGCCGTTCACCGTGTTCGTGGAAGGCAATATTGGCAGTGGTAAAACTACGTTTCTGGAACATTTTCGGCAGTTTGAGGACATCACACTTTTGACTGAGCCTGTGGAGGAATGGCGAAATCTCCGAGGATTTAATTTACTGGTATGTATTTTGTGTAACCTTTAGTCCAGAATATGGTAGGCCTATAGGTTATTAAGGTTCTCCACTACTTGTGTATCAGTTGGCTAGTTTATTGACCTTATGACCACAGTGTGTTTCCCGTCCTGAAATATCACGGTGTAAACAATATGTATTTGAACGTCTCAATTCAAAGCATAGATCAAATTGGGTCAAAGAAGCGGTTTCATAGTTCTGGAACAACTTTCTATGAAAGTTCAAAGCATCAATGGTATATAAATTGACTGAAAGTCGACCTTGACATGAATCCATTATGATTGCAAAATTTACAACCGAGTACAATTGTAATTTCCAGGACCTGATGTACAAAGATCCATCAAAATGGGCAATGGCGTTTCAAGCCTATGTGTCTATGACCATGCTGAACATGCACAGACAGCCCACCGCAACCCCCGTTAAACTCATGGAGAGATCTCTGTACAGTGCTCGGTACTGCTTCGTAGAGCACATGCAGAGGAGCGGGGTGCTGCATCCTGCACAGTTTGCTGTCCTCGACGAGTGGTTCAGATTCATACACACGGAATTGCCCATTGCAGCTGATCTCATAGGTAAGTGGTCTATTTTAAAACAAAGATTTATTGCTCGGGACACATACTGAACCAGTTGACAACTAGGGGCAGATTTGCAGTCTTGGCTGCTTTATACCATATCAGCCATCCCTCTCTCAGCTTCCGCTGTTTAGGTAATGGTTTTTATGTCTTATCATCAGTGAATTGTTGATCATGATTCGTCTTCTTCTTCAGCATATATTTGCCCACTGCTGAGCATATGCCTCACAATCACGATTAGCCACCCTATTATCTGGCCGCTCTATAATAATATATTTCTTGTTTGCATAGCCCAATCCCTCTCATTATGAGAGGAGGCCTGTGCCCAGCAGTGGGACGCAAATAGGCTGTAGTAGTAGTAGTCTTTGTAAAGAATATGGTGAATACAATAAGATGTTGATAGATGCGATTTCCATGCATATTCTGTTGTATTTACAACATACAAATATTGAATTAGACCTAGGCCTACTCTGACATAAGGGTTAATCTCTCACTGTAAACAATTTTTTAAATTGACTAGACCTATTAATTTGTGGAGCTATTATTTAATAGATAACTAGCTGACCCCGCGGGCTTCGTACTGCCTTAGAATTTTTTTTTGGGTATGAAAAATAGCTTACATCCTATTCTCAGACCTACTGAACATACACTCCAAATTTCATAAGAATCGGTCAAGCTGTTTCTGAGGAATTTGGTTACAAACACTGTTACACGAGAATTTTATATATTAGATAGAGTAGTGTAATTTGACAGGCGTTGGGTACTATTTTTTTGAGCTATAAATCATTAATGTGAATCAAGCCGTTCCAGAGATCCACGCGGTGTACGCCAGCTTGACGCTTAGTAGCGTAAACCGTGAACAGGCCTTATATTTCGGGAAGTTTAAGAGTACTAGTTTTTTACCTAGATATTCCGTAGGTACTATTTATTTGCATAATGAGATAATGTGACTGTGTGCTGTCTTGACGGTCACCACTAATAATGTACTTTATGACCATGTATTTAGAAGACGCCAACTACATAGGGTTATTAAAGTAGAGATAGACCAGTGTTGTAAGGTCTATTTCTAATGTTATCAATATTAATATTATAAATGCAAAAGGACATGGGCTACTTTTTATCCCGGAAAAACGCATAGTTCCCGCGGGAATGCAATAACCGAATTCCAAGCGGGCGAAGTCGCGGGCAGAAGCTAGTATACTATATGTAGAAAGCCAAAATATTCTGAATTGAAGTATTGAGGTTGTGACCTCATTTTGTTATCATTTGTTTTAAATAATTTGTTAGAAACAATTTCAGTTTATCTTGCTTATTTTCCTACTTCATTGACCTTATTATTGAGACATACTTTTGTTAACTAGTCTAAATTCATGCAAAAAGTCTATATTGACTATTATTATTATTAGGGGGGTGTTGCAGGGCCATATATGTGTCACCTCGACCATTGCTGATCTATTGTGACGGCCCTTTGTATAGTTATAGTTCATCAGAAATACCCGTTGAGTCCAAGAAGTTCCAGACTCTATATTGACTATAATGTTCTTTTTAATTTTTCAATTTACTTATTTTGTATTTCTAGTATACCTCAAGACTGACCCTACAATAGCATATGAGAGGATAAAGAAACGAGCGCGCTCGGAGGAGCAGTGTGTCCCGCTGTCATACCTACAAGAATTGCATCGGCTTCACGAGGACTGGCTGGTGAACAGGACCTTTGCAGAGTGCCCTGCCCCGGTAGGACTTGTCTTTTTTAGGCCTAATTCTTGGCCTATGCCAAGAGTCACACTGAACTCAAGAGACATTTTATAAACAATCAAAAATACCAAACCGTTCAGGATTACAGGCTCATTGATTGATTGTTAGGCCTAATTGCAATAATTCATAAAGCTCAGTATAGTGCCTAACTTTAGGGCGTGAATTATACAGAGTCGGCGTAAGGCATACGGCGCGGCGCAGGCGTGGAATAGAGACGGCACGGACGCGATCAAAATTACATAGAAGGGGCGATCACACGTTACGATCCGTCATTGTACAGGCTGATTTTGTTGCAATAGCATGTCTTCCTCTGTAGAAGAAGAACATTTGCTTTGCTGCAAGCTGCAACTCATTAATGTGCAGAGGTATATCAGATATTGGGTGCACATGTGTGGATATTGTCAAGAGCATGTGTATTTTAAAATAATAGCGAATTTAAATTAATAATATCCAGATTGTTTTCGTACAGTGTATAACAAGAATGTTTCCACATTATATTCGTAAAGATATTCAATACCGTCACGCATTTTTGGTGATGATAAATCCATATTAATATTATAAATGCGAAAGTAACTGTCTGTCTGTTACCTCCTCACGCTTCAACAGCTTGAACGATTTACATGATATTTGGCATGGATAGCTGAAGTCCCGGGAAAGGGATATAGGCTACTTTTCATCCCGGAAAAACGCGTAGTTCCTGCGGGAACGCGATAACCGAATTCCACGCGGGCGAAGTCGTGGCAGTCGCGCTTCAGTGTAACACACATTTTGTATGAAAACCTTTTGAAGCGGCATCATGCCTGCGCCGCGCCATCACCATACGCCGTCTCTGTATAATTCAGGCCTAGGAGAGCCGTGGTGGCCTAGTGGTTCTACCTACCGCCTCTCATGCAGAGGGTCGGGGGTTCGATTCCGGCTCGCACCTCTAAGTTTGCTTATGAGCGAAATCCAATTTGAATTTACCACTGAGCTTTTCGGTGAAGGAAATCATCGTGAGGAAACCTGCACGCATCTGCGAAGTAATTCAAAGATGTGTGTGAAGTCCCCAATCCGCACTGGGCCCGCGTGGGGACTAGCCCAAACCCTCTCGTGATGAAAGGTCTGTGCCCAGCAGTGGGATGCAAATAGGCTGTAGTAGTAGGATAACAATCATAAGCTGCTTTCGTTTACTCTTAATCTTGTCTTTACCATTTGTTATATTAGGTCCTTACATATGAAATTGGCGTTTGGCGAACTGGCAACTTTGATTCAAAATATGTGGCGTTCGGCTAGGAATTCCAAATTCAAATTTATTTCAAATTTAAGACCATGTATTTCTGTGTTCGAATTACGAAATTTATTTGTTATCGCGTCATTTGTTTTTCTTTCACATCGTTCTGTTCACAATATGGAGAACTTAAAATATCGCTATATTTACGAATATGAGTTTCACCTCGGCACTAGTGCTGCAGAAACGGCTCGTAGGATTAACAATGCGTATGGGGAAGCTACTGCAAAAGAAAATACGGTACGTTATTGGTTCCAACGTTTCCGTTCTGGAAATTTTGACCTACAGAACAAGCCTCGTGGACGGCCGGAGACACAAGTTGATAACGAAGAATTAAAAGCAATTGTGGAAGCAGATCCATCGCAAACCACGTCAGAGTTAGCGGCAGGCTTCGGTGTGAGTGATAAAACCATTTTGATTCACTTGAAACAAATTGGAAAAGTGAAAAAACTTGAAAAATGGGTACCGCATGAATTGAGCGACGCAAACAAAGAAACACGCGTCGAGTGTTGCGTTTCACTTCTCAACCGGCACAATAATGAAGGCATTTTGAATCGTATCGTTACTTGTGATGAAAAATGGATCTTGTACGACAACCGGAAACGTTCTTCACAATGGTTGAACCCAGGTGAACCAGCCAAATTCTGCCCGAAACGAAAGTTGACTCAGAAAAAGGTACTGGTAAGTGTCTGGTGGACTAGTGCCGGTGTCATCCATTACAGTTTCTTAAGATCTGGGCAAACAATCACGGCTGATGTGTATTGTCAACAATTGCAAACGATGATGGAAAAGCTAGCCATTAAACAACCCAGACTGGTCAATCGATCTAGCCCACTGCTGCTTCAGGACAACGCTCGACCACATACGGCACGTTTGACGGCCGCAAAACTACGGGAGCTGCGACTGGAATGTCTTCGACACCCACCATACTCCCCGGACCTTGCTCCAACTGATTACCATTTTTTTCGGAATTTGGACAACTTCATGCAAGGAAAAAAATTCAATTCTCATGTCCAAACGGCCTTCAAAGATTTTATTGATTCTCGCTCACACACTTTTTTTAGTAAAGGAATCAATGAACTACCTTCGAGATGGCAAAAGTGCATAGATAGCCATGGTACATACTTTGACTAAATAAAAAAATAGTTTCATAAAAAAAAATCGTTTTCATTTCTGCCATATGAAACGCCAATTTCATATGTAAGGACCTAATATTAGCTCTAATAAACTCTCATCTTTTCCTTTAATTTACTAATTTCATTTGCAGGTGCTGGTGATTGATGCAGATCTGGATCTGTCCCAAATTACCGAGGAATACAAAAGAAGCGAGCACCAAATCCTTAGAAAAGCTGTTGATGTTGTGATGAGATCACCCAACAAACTCAGCCCAAAGAAACCCATTACCAGTTCGCCTATTAAGATTGTCCCACAAATTAGATTGTAACAAAGACTTAACCTTATTTAAGGTTGCTTTAATTTATACTTTAACTGTGTGCATTTTGTTCTTCAGTACTTTTTTTTAGTGATAGATCAATGTTTCTCAGGCTCAAGGCTATGGTGAGTTGTAATAAATTATTACCAACGACTTTTGGACTTGGATTTAATCCATGACCTTTCTTAGTTGATTCAAGCAAATGTGTTTAATAAACAACTCCTAGCCAGGCCGTAATAGTATTATATACTTAGATTGTAAGGTATGTTGTGAAACATAATGACTTTGTACATTAATAATTTTATTGTACATAATTGTAATTTACACCCATTTACACCAGTGCTTAATTTTTAAAACAACTGAAAATTTTATTGAATTGCAGCTCTTCCCAGACTCATCGCATTTACTATTATTTTATTTTGTTAATTTAAAATTAGGCATTTTGTTAATAATGCAAGTATTTCACAGTTCACAACTAAAGTAAGACTTAAAAATTGCTTTTATAGACATTTTAAAGATTGAATCAAAGATAACATACCTCTAATTAAGCTAAGATGCAGATTTGATTATACATATTTCATATGTAATATATGTATAAATAAATAATTTAATTTTCTTTGCTTATTATATTTTACTAGTTGACCCGGTGAACTTCATATCCACCACAACAGCCTATTTACGGCCCACTGCTGGGCACAGACCTCCTCTCATCACGAGAGGGTTTGGGAAATGGTCCCCACTTTGTATCACCCGAAGGTGATTCCCATACAAAGGATATTTTTCTTTTTTTTTAGCTGTACCTTTACATTTCTTGATTTTTTTCTTTCTAAACCTTTCCTGAATGACAGGGAAAACAAAAAAGAATCAGCCTAACCGGTTCAGCAGTTCTCGAGCCTTAGCCAGATGGGATTGAGGCGCTCACCTCACCATCAATGCCAAACTGGCCCGTGCTTTTTTTTAATCAACTCGAAAAAAAAACCTAAATAAAAATATGCTGAAGCAAGAACTGAATATCGTCATAACGTTTTGCATGACCGTGACTAACAAAAATAGCACTTTATAGCTTAATATTTCACAAACGCATCAGTTAATCAAAAAATGGTTTGAACAAACCCACAATATTTTTTTAAGAACTATTCAACGATATGCCGCGCCATGGGATAATAATAATAATAATAACGGCGTAGGGATGTGAATGTGACGACCCTATCGCCACCTGGTGTACCACCGGTGCAGTCAGCGCAGGGCGGCATGTGGCGGGCCGATGGTGAGCGGCGACACCTCGCACCCGAGACCTCCTGGGGGCACACACACACACACACACACATGCGCCATACACACACATACACAGTTACACACCTCCCCCGCCTCTGGATTGCCTTAGTTGGCCGCCCAGAGTGGAGCGCAGGAGCTATATGCTTGAAAGGGTGGAAGCGCTCAATATGCGTAATAACGGGGAAACCCCGATGGCGAAACCGGTGCACACCTCTCTACACCCTTAGCTGCTTACATGAGTGTTGCTCCCTCGCCACCCGTGCCTGTATAGGGGGCCCACGAAGGCTAGCCTCTTGGCTAGTGCATAAGCGGCGAGTCACCGTCTGCCTTGCTTTCAATTTGTGAGATATTGATCAGGCAGATGTCCGTTATCTCACTCCATAGCCCGATTTTCCAGCCCACACCTCCCATCCACATAGCCCACTCCAAGTCTCTTCCTTCCTCGGCAATAGTTTGGCAACTGGGGAGGGCTGTCCGCCAGTACAGCCTTATGTTGTACTGGGAGGACAGACCTCCACAGTTGCGGCCATCTCACATTTATAGTAAAAGGTACCAAAAGCCTTTTCATGTTGGCTTCGGCCCCATGAATGCGAATGACCGGGTCCCCATGGGCCCGTGACATGTACATGTACCAACAAATAATAATAAAACTATTGTTTAAACTGTGTAGTACAAGGGGTACCATGGGGTACGCAAGGAATAGTACATTACAAACCTAGGGTGGTGAATTCGTAAATGTCCCAGATCGCAGGTTTCTGTGGCCCGAACCGCAGGTGAGGGCCATAAATATGCGATCTGGGGCTTTACGAATTACCGCCCGTGGTTGGTTTGTCAAAAGTTTTACGACTTGCCTTGGCCAAGAAGTGAGATTTTCTCTCCGCGTTGCGGGCAGAAAATCCCACTTTATGGCCAAGGGTGATGTAAAAAAATGTACATCCCCACTTTACGAGTAGGGGAGGTACCCTATAAAACAAAATCAAAACTTTTTTGTACCACTTTGTCAGTATAACTAATATGTATATTCATGCTAAATTACAGCGTTCTAGAACTAAGCAACTCCGAGCAATAGTGCGGACAGACGGATGGACGGACGGACAGACATGGCGAAACTATAAGGGTTCCTTCTGGACTTCGGAACCCTAAAAAGTACCCTCAATAATTGGGCTCCATGGAAGTAGTAATTATATGATTGGAACTACCTTTGACCAAACAATGGGCCGAGACGGGGGTGAGAGGCGTAAAAAGCTTGTATCTCTCTTTGTCTATCCTTATAACGAGAAATAAAGACAAAAGAAGCTTATGATGAAATTTTGGGCACGGTTATTAATTGTGATGCGAAAGCGACCTTCAGCTCACGTTTTTAAGCTTAGTTTTTATTGTTTCGAAATTGACACTATTCGCTCCAGATATACTTATGTACTATTACCTGCATGGTTTCTTCTATGGAGTGTGGAATTTGTGTCTTATTAAGGAGCGCAATCTTATATGGCGAAACAGTTGAAAACGTGTCCAGCGGATTTGATAAGCAACAAAACAAAACGCACTCTCCTCACAACCGTTTTCGCTGCGTTTTTGCCTCAGCAGCGCCATCTGAAGACGCTACGGCAGACTATCCGCCTAGGTGGCTTGACTGGAGTGACGACCGAAACGCCCCCAACCTACCCGATTTGGTGTCCACCTTTGGCACTATAAACATTGCGCTCCTTTACTTCAACCCTCCATAGTTTCTTCCACATTTGAGTTGTCAAATTTGTCATTTATAATAAACAATTGGCTATGAGTGAAAAATGACAATGTGCTCGTTTTTTTTTAAGGATAGGAATAACCTTCCGTATCAAGAGAAAAAAATCTCAGAATTCTCCGTGCCGTAGATTTCGCGTAAAAAAAGAAATTGATTTTGTGTTATGACGATTGAAATACAGGTGTTTCCTTGGTCCAAGTATGCAGCACTACTTCTTGAAAAAATCAATAATGTCAATAGTGTCAACACTTTTTTTCAAGATGTAGTGTTGCATACTTAGCCAATTGGCTATGGGTGAAAAATGACAATGTGCTCGATGTTTTAATTAAGGATAGGAACTAAGCTATTGACATTATTGATTTTTTCAAGAAGTAGTGCTGCATACTTGGACCAAGGAAACACCTTTATTTCAATCGTCATAACAGAAAATCAATTTTTTTTTACGCGAAATCTACGGCACGGAAAATTCTGAGATTTTTTTCTCTTGATACGGAAGGTTATTCCTATCCATAAAAAAACAATCGAGCACATTGTCATTTTTCACCCATAGCCAATTGTGAGCCATTTTTAAATTTTAGGACTTCTTCAATTGGTTAAATGTTTCGGTCGTTTTTGGTCATTGAAAAAAATGACAATGACATTTGACGTAACAAAAATACAGGTGTTTACTTTCAGCCGAAAATTTATAATTAGGTCAAATTTTATACAATTTATCGTAACTAGTCTTCAATATCACTAATTCAACTATTTAAACATATTTGTTTCTAGTTAATTTAGTTGATTTTGTAATGAGTTCTTGTTGTGGCAATGAGTTGGTTTTTAATTCGGCACTTCATGAAGTAATAACGTATAATTACGAATTGCTTGCGAATTTAATTAATTACGAGATCAATTCAAGTGTTATTCTTATTAGTTTCGTTGTTATTACTGTATTGACTTTGGTGATTGCGCGAAAATCACTTTGGGCTGGAAGGAGAAAAAATTGAAGTACATTTAACCATAAATATTTAGTTTTTGAAAGTAAAAGTGTTCTAATGTGATCAACATTGTTCTTACTTTTCGTGTGTGGGACGTCATATTTAGAGGTAAGTGATTATTCAATCATTGTCTAACTGTTTCTATTGGCATGTTGATTGTAACATTCTTGATTCATTTTCTTGCTGTTTCTAAACAGTAGTTTAGCTGAAAAGGATTTAATAGGTGGTTTGATATACTTTTAGTTGTTCTGTAATTTTCGTTTGAAACATATAATAATACACCAGTAAACACAAGACCTAAAGAGTCAGTATTTATAATCTTATTTTAACAGTTCAGCAGAACTCAATTTAATTAAAAAGCATTACTTAGGCTTAGGCTTGAAAATGCAGCTGATGAATATAATGATCCCAAAATTTTGACATAGTTTCTGCATTTTGTTGTCACTATTATGTTAGAATTTTGTCCCGCATAGACTTGGAATTTGCGTACCCGATGATACTATACATATAGACAGTTATAGTTATAGAAGTCGGTCCACTCGTTGCGACGTGAAGGAAGGACAAACAAACAAACAAACACACTTTCACATTTATAATATTAGTATGGATGTTTTGCAATTATGTTAGTATGTTTTGCAAAAAATTATACTTGAATTTATCTAATGTTTTACTAGCACATACCATACATTAGTATCCGGCTGTATCTTATCTCTGCCTGTTACTTAGGATTAAGGGTAAAGACCAGTCATTAAAAAGCAATTTGTAAAATTAACTCATTTGAAGGAATTTTAACTTAAGAGATTGTGGCTTAATTGTATTTTCTCCGGAAAATCAGTAAAACCATTCCTTAACCCTTATAGCACTATAATAATAATAATAATAATAGCCTTTATTACTGAAACAGTTAATTTTTTTTTTTTCACATTTCTAGTTCAGCTTGCTTCTTAGCAAAGGCCTCCCCCAGTCTTCTCCATATATAGCACTAAGTCCATCTCAAATATAAACACAATTTTTGAATTTACTTTATGTAGGTATTGTACAGGAATAAATGATGCTAGTTTTATTTTCTTTCCATTTTATTAAAGGCGTTCTACAACTATAATATGATAATTACTTCTCATAATAAAATGTTTTACTGCTTCAATGTTGTAATAATTTATAAGTAGGGAATGGAGTTTTTAAAGCATGGTAAGATGAAAGGCAAGCTATGGAGACAACATTCACATGACTATTAAATGATACTCATTCATTATAATAATCAAGAGTTAAAATTAAATTACAAACTCATAGTTATGGATATATTATATAGATTAGTCACAGTTGATTTAGCAAATTGATTGTATAGTTTTATAGGTAATTTTGATTAAAAATCTATTCAAATAACCATCTTTGAAAACAAGTATAGTAAGTACATACTTGTTTTCATTCAAATATAATCGAAATTTATTCTATTATCCTATTCATATTCATTCATATTCATTTAATCCTTTGCAACCATGGTATTTATTAGATGTTATAGAAATTTCTAGTACATATCCTTACTAATATTAATGTGAAAGTGTGTTTGTTTGTCTTCACGTCGTAACGACTGGACCGATTTGGATGAAATTTGGTATGGAGATAGTTTGGAATTACATAGGCTACTTTTTATCCCGATATTTCCACGGGAACGGGTTTTCAATACTTCTATAACAATAACTACCTATATGTATATAAAAAAAAAACAAGTAGATCAGTTAAAGCCTGGGTTGCATCAAGAATTTATAATAATAATAATAATACAACAACATTTTCCATTATGTCCAAAGGTTTAACTGGTAGAGAATGCCTTATGGCATTAAGTTCACCTTTTGTATTAGTTTTACTAATGTGCAATAAAGTTTAAATAAATAAATAATATAATAAGCCCTTTTATTCGGAGCTACAGGGTATTAAATGATGTCCCGTAGTTCCGTGTGCCTTTTGGCATAGGACTCCTCCAACGTCTTCCATTGGGTTCTGTCCCTCGCTACCCTTCTCCAGTGATACCCCGCAGCGATCTTTAAGTCGTCTTCCCATCTCAAATGTTGGCGTCCTCTGTTCCTTTTGCCGTCCCGAGGGTACCAGTCGGAGACAGTTGTAGACCATTTATTTTGTTTGTCTCGTGTCATGTGGCCAGCCCATCTCCATTTCTGCTGGTCAATCCGCTTAAGTATGTCGGTTACTTTTGTTTTTTCTCTGATATCGGTGCTCTTCACTCTATCTTGTTTCTTTATTCCCGTCATACTTCGTTCCATGGCCCTCTGGCATCTCGTCAGCTTCTCTCGATGTTGTCAGGAAACATCGAGAGAAGCATCAAGAATTTAACGCTCGTTAAATTTAACTCGACATTTTCATTACGGAGAAAATGACGGTCCATATTTTACGAACATCAATTTCTTGATGCAACCCTGACTAAGGGGCTTTACCGACTATCGTCTCTTTATCAGCGTAAAAGAAGCAAGAAGGTTAGGAGGCAAGTTCTCCCTAAAAATAAATCATGATTATGATGTCCTATAAAACTTCGAGCGTCACAATCACAAGGGTGAGCGCTGGTTCCACCCACAATGGCATGTACTTAATTTTCCTCTCACTCTGCATCACAAACTCATATGCGCATACATTGTACATATTTCACGAAGCATAGTTCAAAAATCAATTGTCTACATACAAAAATGTTATTCTCGTGGGATTTGATCGCGAATAAATTGATCACAGCAGGACCAGCATCCAATGGATTCCCGCGATTTTCACTATCATCTTGTTCCAAGGTGTTCTGCCGTTTGCGCGACAAACTGTCGCTTTTCTTTTTCCAATTCACCAATGCATTATTCTTTAGGAGATATTGAAACGGTTGTTTATTAAATGAATTTGATCCACTCCTATTTAGGTATATTGGTTGTCATATTTGTTGGTATTTACAAATATGGCATGGCAAAAATAAATCCAGCTCCGAAACCCCGAGAGCTTTCAGCTCGAACTCCAAAACCGTTTTGCTTGCCTAGAAAGCGACGTGGACGATTACAACGACGGGTTTGTGGAAGCTGTCCTTACGGTTGGGTCCAAGTTCTTCAAGACCCGCCGTACAAGAACCAAGAAAATCTCAGACTCAACCCTAAAGCTCATGGAGGTGAGGCGTGAAATGATTCTGCAGTCTTCAGGTGACGCTAGTCATTATCGGCAGCTCAATAGGCAGATCTCGAAGTCTCTGAAGCGTGATATACGCCGATTCAATACCAACAGTATTGAAAAGGCTATTGAGCGTAACAGAGGCTCGAAGGTGTTTGCCAAAGATCTGTCTATTGGCCAAAGCCAATTGACAAAGCTGAAGACCGAAGACGGCAGGATCGTTTCATTCAAACCGGAGCTGTTGGGAGAAGTCGAGAAGTTCTATGGGCAGTTATACACGACAATCCGAACACCCGTCGCTGATCCAGCTAAAGACCCTAGAGCTAGATTAACCCGACACTATACCGAAGATATCCCGGACGTCAGCCTGTACGAGATTAGTATGGTTCTCAAACAGCAAAGAACGGCAAAGCCCCCGGTGATGACGGAATTACAGCTGAACTCCTGAAGGCGGGTGGTAAACCAGTCCTTAAGGCCCTTCAGACGCTGTTTAATTCCGTCATCCATGAAGGGAGAACGCCGCGAGCATGGAACAGAAGTGTGGTGGTGCTCTTCTTCAAAAAAGGTGATAACACCTTGCTGAAGAATTATAGACCCATCTCACTTCTGAGCCATGTTTACAAGCTGTTTTCGAGAGTCATTACGAACCGTCTCGCGCGCAGGTTTGACGAATTCCAGCCTCCCGAACAAGCCGGTTTCCGAAAGGGCTATAGTACCGTAGACCACATACATGCGTTGCGGCAGGTTATACAGAAGACCGAAGAGTATAACCTCCCTCTTTGCCTTGCATTTGTGGATTACGAGAAAGCCTTCGATTCGATCGAGACTTGGGCTGTGCTGCAGTCTCTCCAGAGGTGCCAAGTTGACTACCGGTACATCGAAGTGTTGAAGTGTTTGTACGAAAACACCACCATGTCCGTCCGACTTCAGGACCAGACCACGAAGCCTATTCCACTGCAGCGGGGAGTCAGACAAGGAGACGTGATCTCTACGAAGCTGTTCACCGCTGCATTGGAGGATGCTTTTAAGGTGCTGGACTGGAAAGGTCGAGGCATCAATGTTAATGGCGAGTACATCTCTCACCTTCGGTTTGCCGACGATATTGTAGTCATGGCTGAGACCATGGAAGACCTCAGTACTATGCTCGCTCACCTCAGCAAAGTTTCCGATCGAGTTGGTCTTAAAATGAACATGGACAAGACGAAAATCATGTCTAATGTCCATGTTGTACCAACTCCCGTAATAATCGGAGGCTCTGCGCTCGAACTTGTTGACCATTATGTATACCTGGGACAAACAGTCCAGTTAGGTAGGTCCAACTTCGAGAAAGAGGTCAATCGTCGAATCCGACTCGGCTGGGCAGCGTTCGGGAAGCTTCGCAGTGTCTTTTCGTCCAAATTACCGCAGTGTCTCAAGTCGAAAGTCTTCGACCAGTGTGTGTTGCCAGTGATGACTTATGGTTCCGAGACGTGGGCGCTTACGATGGGCCTCATAAGAAGGCTCAAAATCACTCAGAGGGCAATGGAGAGGGCTATGCTCGGGGTTTCTCTGCGTGATAGATTCAGAAATGAGGATATCCGTAGAAGAACTGGGGTCACCGACATAGCCCGAAGAATTGCGAGCCTTAAGTGGCAGTGGGCGGGGCACATTGCTCGCAGGACTGATGGCCGATGGGGCCGGATAGTTCTCGAGTGGCGCCCGCGAGCCGGGAGACGAGCTGTCGGTAGGCATCCAACAAGATGGAGCGACGACCTCGTGAAGGTCGCGGGAAACCGGTGGAAGCAAGTAGCACAGGACCGGTCTGAGTGGCGAGCCTTGGGGGAGGCCTATGTCCAGCAGTGGACGTCTTTTGGCTGAAATGATGATGATGATGATGATGAAAAATAAATCATTTCCCTTTTAAAATATCACCATAAGGCGATAAGGATTCCAACTATTAAATTCTAGTAGTAGACTGACGAAATTTACCAAAACAATGCACGTTCTTGGTCCGAAACTCCAAATAGATTAAAGGATGCCAGCTTTTGAACGTCATCCATGTAAATTATGAATAGTTTAGTACCAAACTCGCTTCCCTGTGGGTCTTGTTATTCAGTTTTTTTTAAGAAGAAGCTGTAATGTTTTGTTTTGCTTTATCCATTGCCAGGCTCTGGATAGCTTCCAAGCTTTTTGCAAGGCCAGGCTTATACAAACTTTATTTGTATATGTACATAGTAGGTTTTATATGTACTAGGTACTACTTTAACTAAGAGCTTGAAAAATCAAAAATCGGATACGAAAGGCCATTGCGTTTACTTCAAATGCCGCTGCTGGTGAACAGACCGGCATACATTTATTGATATCAGTACTTGTCTTCTCTACTACCCTGTGTTAACAAAAAAAACACTCATCACATCATGAACACATACTATATTAATTATTTATTTCATCCAGGCCAGGCATAATCTGCCCCTTGATCCTTTCAAAACAGTATCATTATTATCACAGAATTTGTCCAAATGCTTTAACACAGGATCTCGAAATGAGTCGTCATGACCATCCTCAACCAGATCTGAAAAAGGCTGATGTATCACGATTCACGCCAGGGAAAATCCATACAAACCTGATGTTGGCTGGTAAACGGTGTCAGACCTTTCATACGCGTTGCTATGGGCAAGACCTGTCACAGATTCTGTTAACTCACTGATTATATTATCTGCTAGACTGGTCAGCCAACGAAAGTGAGTGCGGCCAGCGGACGGTGCTAGTTTATCGTTAATATTACCTCATTCTACTCGACCACTTTTAACTTTCCTAAGGGCAGAAAGCGTGAAGTGTGAACCTGTCCTATTCGCCTTTTATTGACATTCGTTTGTAATTTTTTTTTAATGCCTTCCACGGCGCTGCTTCAACTCCATGTCAGTTAATATGGATAGAATATCCTCTTTTAGAAACCGTTTATTTGTATACGGGTTCACTTTTGTGAATGTCTACTACTAATACTTCAGCCTATTTACGGCCTACTGGTGGGCTCAGGCCTCTCATCACGAGAGGGTTGGGCTATAGTCCCCACGCGGGCCCAGTGCGGATTGGGGACTTCACACTCGTCCTTGAATTACTTCGCAGATGCATGCAGGTTTCCTCACGATGTTTTCCTTCATCGAAAAGCTCAGTGGTAAATTCAAATTGAATTTCGCACATAAACAATTTCAGAGGTGCCGGATTTGAACCCATGATCCTCCGCATGAAAGGCGGTAGGTCAAACCACTAGGCCACCACGGCTATTTTATTGTGAATGTCTCAATATTGGTTATTCTTCTTCCTCTAAATTGGTTTCGACAAAAACGTTTGAGAACTTGTAACAACCATTTTATTAATTTAATTTAGAGTTCATTATTTATTGAATACGTTATTTTAGTGACCGTCAAGATAGCGTACACCGTAATGATATCCAGGATCTGATTATGCAAATAAATAGTACCCAAATAGTTGAAATAGTACCTACAGAATATATAGGTTAAAATAATAGTACCCTTAAACTTTTCGAAATATAAGCGTGTACGCTAACGAGCGTCAAGCTGGCGTACACCGCGTGTAGATATATCTGGAACGGCTTGGTTCTCGTGAATGATAATTTTTTAAGGATACAAGCATGTCAGTAGGCATCCCTAGATTTGTGCCTAGATGATGGCAAAAAGACAGATGCAACTTAAACAAAGACACATGCTTGACAGCTTAACATGGCATCGCATCACAGTCACCGTATTGTCTAAATAGGTAGACATTATTCGCGTTATTAATTTATATTGCATCCCATGTTGAACGCTATTAGTATCTCCACCCCAAATTTTGTGGCAACGCACAAACACGCACATATATACAGCCAGTAAAAAATCAAAAGCAGAAGCTACTAACTATACATATAAAACTTAAATAAAAGATGTACTTACGTCTCACCTCACTAAAAATAATGGCAATCACAATTCGATGACAAAGCACGGAAGTCTTTATGATAAATATATGTTTGGTTTGGCTGGGTATTAGGATTTTTAGGGCCATAAAAAATAAACAAATCCTGTCTTCTGACAGAAAGCTTTAACTGAACCAAAAATCTGGTAGGTACTAAAGCAAAATTATTGGAGTAAAAAAGTTCGAAGGCCTTCAAACGGAATCCTGGCCTCTTAAACAAATCTTTTATGTAATCTCAACATTTCGCCTTCCCGAATGTTCCACAAGCACTTGCGGATAATTCCCGGTGCCCCTTATAAATTGTAGAGTTGCGAAAAAACCACTTCTTCCAATCAACATCAATATGGACGATTGGGTCGCGGCAACTTTGCAAAAAGGGTGATCAATTCGTCATTTACAATTTGTATAATGTCAATCTGTATCAATTCGATCAATCAGTTCGATCTGATTGAGCTGCACTATTTTAGGATTCTTTGAACTTGACAAGGAAATAACAGTGTCTATGAGAATAGATGATGCCTGTATCGAACAGTCTATTTGAAGACAAATGAAACTTTGTGACTTAATAACTTGATTTTTTTTTGTATTACAATTTGGTTTTTACTGAGAAAATCACAGTTCTAATAGTGTAGTTGAGTATAGTGTGTCAGAATTATTTGTTTAAATTTTCCAAGTTTCCGTCCAACGACGATATAATCAGGTGAGTATTTTTGTCACAATAATGTCCGGTACATGTGCATTTTCATTACAAAAATAAATCGTCAAATCGCTCCATAAATTGGAATTTTCACCGTAAGATGTAAATAAAGGAAGGACCGACGATTCCGATTCGATTATCTCCACGTTGCCAGCTTGCCGATCGGCGCCATTACGGAGCGAGGAGCAGGGAGCGGCGAATCGATCGCCGACCGAAAACCGACCCTAGCGACACGACAACGACGCGCGTCGCCGATCAGTGCCAGCGACGCGCCGGCCGCACTGCGCGCTAAACGCTCCTCGGCGATACCTCGAAATGTTCACCGAAAAGTTAGACCTGAAACTGATAGGGCTCGTCAGAGACAATACCGTGCTCTACGACCACAACAATCCCCAGTACATGGACTTCAACGCTCGCGAAGTCGTGTGGCAGAAAATCGGCGACGAGCTAAAGCGCCCCGGTGAGTTTTATAATGTTTACGATTTGGCGAGTGGAATCGTTTACAATTTACGACCGAAGTGCGCGTGTTAGTGTACTTTAAGACTTGTTTTACTTTCGTTTCCAGCGGCCGAGTGTAAGGCGAGATGGATCAACATAAGGGATATCAACAGACGTATTTTAAGAAAAACTTTAAGCAGCTCCGGGAAGCGTGTAAAGTTGTACAAGTACGACGGGGAGCTTTCATTCATGAGACCGTTTTACAGGGATATTTTGATACAGAATGCGGATTTTGCGTGGGACGAGAGGAGCAATCAGAAGGATTGTGAGGCTGACGATATTCCCGACGCCCCTGATGATACGGATGATTCTAACGATGAAAAACCGATTAGAGCATTAAAGGCAGGGAAGTCTAAATCCGGATTGAAAAAGAAAAGAAAGAAGAGGAAATTTGAGGAGATGGAGTTGGTGAATTCGTCGGCGAGCGTGGTTGAGGCGGGTGCGTCTACGATTACGGAGTTTGACGCTTGCGATCCCGTGGACTCCTTCTTGCTCAGCATCGGCGCCACACTCAAAACCTTCTCGCCGTATCACTTGAATATTGCCAAGAGTAAAATATTCGCTATCGTCCAAGAACATGACTTGCAGCAAATCGTCCAAAAGAAAAACTGTGAAATGGAAGATAAGACTCCGTTAAACATGATTTAACCAAGTGTATAAATAAAAGTGAAATCGAATTTTTAATTGATTGTGATTTGTGACCTTAATTTGAAAGTGGGTTGAAGGTTCACGATTCTGGTTTCCTGGCATGGCCCGGATCGGAGCGTGGGCGAACTGAAACGTCCGAGCTTTCGTTTACATTAAGATTATTGTTTATCGGCTTTTTGATTTCTGCGAATGATGCCAACGTTTTAATTTTAACCAATATACCTATTCGTGGATTGTATCTTGGACTTTTATTTTCATTCAATGTAAAGTTTTTATGTGATATTTAATAGTACATTACAGAGTTAGAGACCTAGTGGTGAATTCGTAAATGTCCCAGATCGCAGGTTTCTGTGGCCCGAACCGAAGGTGAGGGCCATAAATATGCGACCTGGGGCTTTACGAATTACCGCCCGTGGTTTGTCAAAAGTTTTACATCTTGCCTTGGCCAAGAAGTGAGATTTTCTCTCCGCGTAGCGGGCAGAAAATCCCACTTTACGGCCAAGGGTGATGTAATTTGAAAGGTGTTCATTTTGTTACTTTTCAATCACGACTAGTTTATTTTATCCCGCAGATAGTAACCGTTTAATTCAGTACCCGTATAATGTTGACACCAAATGGGCTATAAAAAAACCTCAACCATGGACTGTTTTATATTCCACATTAATATTAACCGTGCGAACCTGCGTCATATCAGATTTAACTAACATGAACATTACCAGAGCATCTTGACTTTCATAAGCGTTTTAAAATTCATCTCGACCTAAGTGTTTGTTTGTATGGATGATATTCTGTGCGTACTTTGCGTTGTGATTATTCTGTCTCCTTCAGCTGCTTTTCAGAATGCATTAGACTTTAGATGCAAACCAAATTTTAATTTGACATAGTCACAATATTTGTTACATATTTACGATCGTGAAAGTTGTACCTTGTACATTTACACCGCTATTGACATGACAACCTAATTGTCATAGAAATCAATACAATCGAAAAGTTTATATTTATAGATGATAGGGAGTGTTGTAAAGTGTAATCCATATGTAATGATCGTTTTGGGTGCTCGCCATCAAGTCTTTTTTGGTTTCATTAAATTAACATTTTTATTCATGTCCAAAACTAGCTTCTGCCGGCGACTTCGCCCGCATCAAATTTTGGTTATCGCTTATGGTTAGGTTTGGTTATCGGTTATATATTATGTGGAAGTAAGCGTTTTTCCTTTCCCGGGACTCCAACTATCTCCATACCAAATTTCACCTAAATCGGTCCAGAGTTACATTCGCATTCATAATATTAGTACGGATAAAGCCTTAATTGTAACGTAGATTAACTAACGATAACAACATACTAAGCTTTAACTGATTGGTAACGAACGAACGGACGGAGCACCACGTAAACGAAGTTTTGCACTTAATTGCTTAGGCAATAATGATTGCTAACTCCGACCCTTCCTAAAAAACCAAGTATTGAGACTTTTTGATTTCACAAACCTATATATTTTCATAGATAATCCAATGTGTAGAAGAAATGTTATTACGTGCCTCTAAACTTGTATGATAATGATACCAGTCGATTTTCGAAGGTTTGACAGCAATTAATTTCTCCTACATCCGATCCGAAATATGTCTTACCGGCGATTTTGCAATTCATTATCACTACGAACTACGAGTGGCTGTATCGGTACTGACGAAGTTTATTTATGGTCATCATAGGGTGTCATAGGCAACTTGTCTTCTTCGGATGATATTCCAAAACTTGTAACTCTTATCGATTCGAAGCAGGACTTTCACGCTGTAACCTTTTAATTTCCAATTAATAGTGCAACTTCGTTTTTTTTTCCAAATCTTCTTCATTTATTCTGTATGCGGGCGAAGCATAGGATATACCTAAAGTATTCAGGGTGTACGACTCTACTACTCAGCAAACGAAGTAATGTTTGATGTTTTTGTAGCAAATACTGCAAAACTCATTGTAAAAACAAGTTGAAGGAATGTTAGCATACCTTCTCGCAGTGGCTACGCATAGTAGACAGTTCTGGGCTGGGCCTAATCTTAACGTTAATTGGAACGTTTGCTAAGACAGAAGGGAAGCAAGTAATTTTTATCTGTAACCGAACACAATTAGCAAGTTTTTATCGCTCTCGCCCCTTTAAAAATATGGTCAGAATCGACTAGCTAGGACTCAATAGTGGATTGCATACATATTTATGTTGCATACCGAAGTGCCAGAGCAAAAAGCGGTTTACTAAGCGCCTCGCCTGAAATATCTATCCCAATACCCGCGCCGCTTGACCATAATTTTGCCACAGCCATGACATGCCATAAATATGCTTGATTCTATTTCATTCTGTGCATTTGTAGTGTTATGTCATTGGTAATAAAAGGAATATCAAATTCGACTTGTTGCATGCGCGCTGTGTAAGAACTATGAATACTATGATTTACAGGCGCTGTTGAAATATCAGTGCAGCCTCGTTTAAAAGGCATGTCAACTGCGAGATTTAGGATCTTAGTAAATCTTTTATCAATACCTCTGTTCTTTCTGTTCGTTCTAGGGTTCTGATTAAGGTCAGTCGTTCCGTTCAAGATAGGACGTTATCACCGATGTAGAGGCGTTAATTGCAACATAGTGCCGCAGTGAAGGAGCAGTCGTTATCAGTATCGGCGCAGGACTATCGTCTCGGCAGATCGCACCGCGCGTGCCCGCGGCAAGTGACGTAAGTGAGCGGGCGTTTCGGCCCAAGTTTTCGGGGCCCCCACCAGTGTAGTTTGTTTACAAGAGCGACGGCCGAGCGCCGGCACTCTGCCGCCGGCCAGCACGCGGGACGACGCACGCCGCTCGGAACGTGGCACGCCTCACGCCGCTCCCGGCTCTACCAGACGCTATCCGCGCCGCTACTGTCTCACGACAAATCAGTGTAAAAAAACTAGATCTATTACAAATTGTATCGCATACCAACCTATCTTCAAAACGTGAAAAAAGGACCAGTCATCTAATAAGTATTAGATCATATCCAAATTGAACGTTCAAGTGTGTGCGCAGGAGCCTGCATTTCACCAGCGTTAACGGAGGTGAGTTTAGATACGTCAAGAGTTTTTGTTCATCTTAGAAGTACCTACACAGATCTATATTTTTACGCAGACTTGTATGTCGACTGTCACTATTGTGGAACCTACGTCTAGTTTGGGAACCAAATCTTTAATTACATAATCCTCTTAGTGGATATTTCAATGTTTTTGTTGGTGTTCGTAATAAGGCACTTGCTGCACAATTGAGGCTGTTAATTTTTATACCACTTGCGCTCCTTTTCGAAACTAAACCGGTTAGATGTTTTTTTAAAGCTGGTGTAATAAAATTTCCATATCATTGGTTGAGATCGGTACACACGTGTGTTATATAGGTTGGGGTCCTGTTTCGGGGGCGCTGTTGAAACTCCGAAATCTTAATGAGGGCGGTCGGTGTGCCAATACATTTATCTTCCATCTAAACAAACCTAATTTTATTCAAGTTACGAAACCTATATCAAAGTGTCAATATGTACTTCGTTTGTTTGCTGCAGAACTTAGTTTTGTGATAAGTGAAGGATAAGTGCGTTGATTGGACCATTATTTTCTCACCGCAAATATTTTCTAGATATGAATCAAACGCACCCCTATCATCGCGGTGACAATATTTACACGGTTATGCTTTTGAAATACCTAGTCTTTATCCTTATTTACTTTTCTTTATCTCACCTTATTTTACGAATCGCAAAATAGAAAATACACATACAAATTTTTACAATTACCAGGTAAGGTACATACAATTTCTCAATCATTGTACCTATTTTTTTTTGTGAGTTCACTCTTAGCTGGTATCTTGGGTATCTTGGTAGTTACGAAGTCTTAAATAGGGACAGCGAGATTCCCTATCGCTGCGCTCACTCGTCGCGGCATTGCAACCGAACTTTAAGCAGCTAGATTTAAAGTTCAACTCGAGCGCCCCGTGACGCGTGAGCGCAGCGATTGGGATTCTCCCTGTTCCTATTTAAGACTTCGAATAGAACTCCTTTACAGTTTCGAAACGCTTTACTTATACTGTTCGGCCTTATTTTTCATACATAATATTTACTCTTCTCATGTTTGATATTTACATTTCATATAATCTAAGTTAACGATATCATCTACAAAGTTGTAGATAAGAATTCAATATATGTCAATTCCCATTCCGCTGCGTATGTAGGTTAGTAGAAATATTTGGTAATCTATAGTTGATTTATCGTCAGTGTAGGTTCGTATGATTGTGACACCTTATTTTTCAGTTAGAGTAGCTGTAGGTAGTAGCCTCTTCAATTTGCGACTAGGTTAAAGTCAATTCGCTGGGTTACTTTGGGCAGTTAGAAATGTTTCAATTGGATAATCTTCTCAATACAGTCGTTTTTAGATCCGCGGAGACATCGCTCTTTGTGTCTATGTATTTAACTATGCTGTTTGTATATAGTACTATGTATATTTAATTGTCAGGTAACATGTTGTCGTCCTCTTATTTTTTCAATAGTTACTTAGATTATCCCGACAACTCCCTTTCCCTATTGACCTCTAGACGTTCGACCTCGACTTGCAGGCTTTGTAACGCTGTCGTTCAAGTGTTTTGTTCCATATTTAGAAAATCTCGTTCTTGTTGTAGCAATTTTTATGGATTCTTCTCAACGTGCTTTACATTTCCCGAGTTGGTTTTCACATCTTTGTTTTTACCGATTTTGCGGCTCACTTTGAGGTCTTTGCGAAATTATAAATACCCCATACTTCCATTGAATTCGTTGGACGCCTTGTGTTTATGAAGAAGCATCGAATGCCGCCAGGTCGACATGAAATATATATATATAACATCATGCAACAAAGTGTTTCCAAAAAAAGATTTTTCAATGGGCCTTTGTTTGACGTCCTGAAGTCTGATAAAACATTTGCACAGGAGGATAACAAAATAGAAGTTATCAATTAAGAGACAAGTTGTTGTTGGTCTTCGCTTCGCTCTGTAGATAACTGGTGCTTGTAATGTTATCGGACACTGAACCTCACTCGGATTATTATCGCGAAGTTAATTAATGGAATCGTGGGAATGAAATATTAATCGACGCTGCCGATCTTTAATTATAATCCGCTTTTGGACTTTTGTAATGCTCTTATTGAGTTCCATGTGGATATAATTATCTCAATTACTTATGCCATGTTTTGCTATAATGTTCTTGTGATAAAGTACCCTTATGTCAATATCTTTTACCGTCGCTTCGCTCCGATTCATATGCCTAATTGCTGGTTGCAACAAGGTTCGTAGTGAACTGTCATAGTTAACCCACTTCATTTTACGGATCCAATGTCGGTCAGTTTATTTTTAGCGGACACGTCCAGTTTCTGAACAGATATGAAAGTAATTAGAGAAGCTGCGTTCTTCTTACATTGTAACCAGTTTACTTCGGTCACTGACAGCGTATGGTTGATCGATTTTTATTATTTTCCTCCCCGATGTCTTTGTTGCGAGGTTGCATGCATACCGATCACGTGACTGACTTTACACCAGTGTATAAGTTGAATACATCTTCGCATTTTTATGGCTTACTAGCTTAAGCCCGCGACTTCGCCTGCGTCGACTTCGGTTAACAATCCATTTTTCAGGGACAAAAAGTAGCCTGCTTTCCCGACACTCCAACTATCTCCATCCATAACAATTTTCTCTAAATCGGTCCAGCCAGCGGTTGAAGCTTGAAGAGGTAACAAACAGACAGACGAGAGATACTTTCGCATTCATAATTAATTAAAAATGGATGGTTTAATTTTTCCTCATCCCTAGTTGTAAATCTAAAATATGTTTTCCACAAAAATGCAAACCTTCAATTGCACCCCCGAGTTCTATGTTCATGCTTGAAACTTGATGACACACGACACGATGTGGCGATTAGCATTGTTTATTAAATCGCAGCAATTAAAAATAATATACTTAATTAAATATTTTAGTAGCGAAGGTAAAAGTTAACTTTCGGCTTCACAAATGAAAGTAATCTGCCTAACTGCTCTAACTAAACCGAGAGACTAGCTCGTATTAGTTTCGCTCTCGTCCGCTTCCATTTCACTCTTATTCTTTTGATACACATGATTATATTTTTCTGCAGCAGACTTTTGGCGTAATTAGGTTACATTTTTAAGGCAGTCGGTTGTCTTTTGTTCTAATTGTGTCCGTAATTCTTTCTAAACGCAACATTTCGTCTACTCAAGGTCTTAGTGAAGTTGTTGAATATAATATTGACGAACCAAAAACAGCGTTATTTTCTCTCTCTTAGCGATAGCTGAACGTTGAAAGTTAGCAACAGAGTTGCGTAAAATATACAGTATCGCAGTAACAGGGCTGTTGCTAATGAATTCGTTGCAAATCTTGTCTCGTTATAAATCTTTTATTGTAACGTATTCTAAAAGTGCAATTGCAAACGTCCCCGAGCGCCGCGCAAATTGTGCGAAAAAAGCGATATTGAACCAAATGTGTTTGCGTACGAGAGAGAAAGTTATGTTATACAGCCAGCGCATGCGCTTGGCGGATTTACGTGATGATGACGCGCACGTTGCGAAAACATGTGCAAAAACTGCTGTAACTGATACACGGCGGGATTGATCGGTATTGTGCGGCTGATAGCCGTTATATTGTGTAATTGCATTATCTAAACTTCAGACAGTTCATGTTTCTTCAGGCAATAGTGCCAATAGTGATCCGTCGGGTGCAAAACTAACGAGCGAGTTGGTGAACGACGTAAAAATATAATGCGGGTCACGTCGGAAACTATGCCTGTAATATCGTCATTAATTTATGAAGCAATAGCGTTTTTTCCAATTTATTACAGACTTCTTTCCCATTAATCATTCCGGTCATTCAAAACTTAAAAATTGTCTGCCTAAAAATTGATCTCGATCATTGTAGTTGGATGAGTGAATGAGAGTAGTGCTAGTGATGTATGAAGGCGGCGAGCGGGCCGGCCTTGATCTTGAGTGGATCCACTGCCAAAGTCAAAGCTTCGCGCTGAAATTGAAAGAGAAATTGGTGTCATCGCGCAATTCGCCCAGCTCCAAGCGCTGGACTGTGCGCTCGGGCAAAGTAAAAGTGTTCCAAAAAATGTACGCGAAATTACACTGCGTTTTCGCCTTAACCAGGTTATGGATGTGGGTCGAGTAACAGCTATCTGTTAGAGTTGATACTTTTTTGTTCATTCTGACATCCGGCTTTTGTCAAGCTTTGAGTTCAGGGTCACTGAAATTCGGGTTTCTGAGCGCGATAACTAATAGTCGGACGATGGTCGCCTCGCTTGTAACCGCCGCCATGACGGAGCATTTATGACATGAGGTGCCTCTATTTAAACATTATAAGTACTTATGAAGTCGTAAGTACAACTGTTTTAATTATTAACTCTATCATATTTTTTATCGTCAACAAAAAGCAGGCATGGCCCTCGCTATAGGTAGCTGCGATAGCTTCGCCGCTGGCCGTGCCAGTGAAATGTGTTTTCGAGGACTCGGCGACCCGAGATAACCCGGTGTTCGTAATGGAAAGTATGTACCTATATGAAATTCTGTTCTGTCTTCAGACGATAACCTTTAAACTGCGTTTTTATCTGTAAACAAATTCATAATATTATATGACATAACTAAGTACCTACTTCATAGTTAGATGTTGAAGTAGGAAAAAATCGATTAAACATGAAACATGTGTTGGAACACTTGGAACGCTCCCATAACCGAATTACTACCTACTGAAAATAGTTCACGTGGTAAATGTCCTTGACATCTAAGTTTATTCATCGATTGATACGCAACGTTATGCTTCCTATCTAACTTCCAAAGAGTTATAGAAGATAAGAAGTGAACTGTTCAAATTCATCGTATTGTCAAGTACTTGATAGATTTCTTAATGAATATAATTATTCTGATTGAAGTATCACACATTTTATCATCATGATTACTACGTGATAACGAGATTTGTTGTTAATAGTATTTTTATATTTGTCCTTGTTTTTAGCTCTATTCACCTTTCTTGTCCTTTTCTTATCAAGTTCTTAGTCACGTGTCTGTTATTTCTTGTTTTAAGTGCTTGCTTTTAATAAGAATCCTTAAAGAATGCAAGCTTCATGTATAGCTTGTTAACTGTGTATGAATAGTACATCATTGTGTGGTTGAAGCCGTGTTGTGGTTCTCACACTCAGACAGTCTGAGAACAATACTCGTCTGCGCCTGGGACTGACGCGGACCACACTAATTATTATAATTAATTCATTAGTAATACGAGAATATACTTCGAAAGTAAAAAAAGAAAGGATTCGCTCGGTATATTTTTAATGCGAATTTCTCTCGAGCAATTCATAAATTCAAAACTGGTTGCCAATAAGTTATTACTTACATGAAACTAATTATTCAAAGACAGGTTATGCTTTTTCTAAATAGTATTAATTTGAAGTCAATTTATATTCTAGTGTCTAATATGAAGTAAAATTTACAAGTTCACCATCATTGGACAGCGCGGTTTTCCCCGGATTGACCCTGTGTCACATGCATTTCACTCTCGCTTGATTTCACTTGCTCCTCTTCAACAAAAGGTCACCATTTTTCTTAATAGGTGCTTTACCACATATACTTTTTACTTCTTTTTTACTTGTTGTAAATTCTTTGAACAGTTCGTTGTTTTAAGGATTCTCTTGTTTGACTTTCATTGTTGTTTTTGTTGAGAGCGTTGGAAGGAAGTCGGTGTGTTTGCCAAGGATGCCTTATTTGTAGATTCAGTAGATAGAATGTGTGGACACCCGTGGAAGGATCTTGTTGATGAACTATGAGAACGTTAATGTGCTGTTAAACGAATCCATGCACGACGACAGCCATACAGGAACTTGGGAGGTCTATGTTGAGCAGTGGACGTATTTCGGCTGAAATTCATACCTACGAGCATCACCCATACAGCATATTAAATTGAATGTTATCCTGATAAATTTTTCTCCATCTACAGTAAAATAAGTAAGATAAAGTTGAAAATAAGTGAGGTACCTATATATGTACGTAACTTTAAAATCGTGCTCATACACGATACACGTTTTGCAAAGCTGTGATGTAATTTTAATATCACCATTTTAATAAATAAATACACTTTTCTTCATATTAATTAATTTTATAGTGTCTGCTGTACACAATATGCAACATAAACATCATCTCTCTCTATTTTTTGCTATTATTTTTCTCGAGTAGGTAATTGGTAGGATAGGGTGAGCCGTGTGCGAGTTCACTTGGCATAAATACGTACCTCAACATACATTCTTCTCTTTCTTTTACACCTAGATACTTGTGGAAAACTTGTGCCCATTAAACAAGAATTATGATGAAACTCAGTAAAGTAACTTAGTTTTATGTTTCCTGTTCACTGATTTAATTAATGTAACTTTGATTTTAAATTTTACGCTCTAAGTAGGCTGCGCGTTTATTAATGTTTACGACTAACTGTTGTGTTGCCACGTTTTTTCGTATTTGTTACTTAGTAAACGTATCTTCAATTTGAATTCACCACTGAGCTTTTCGGTGAAGGAAAACATCGTGAGGAAACCTGCACGCATCTGCGAAGTAATTCAAAGAGGTGTGTGAAGTCCCCAATCCGCACTGGGCCCGCGTGGGGACTATAGCCCAAGCCCTCTCGTGACGAGAGGAGGCCTGTGCCCAGCAGTGGGACGCAAATAGGCTGTAGTAGTAGTAGTAGTAGTAAACGTATCTTCCTTAGGGTATTGGACTTTTCAACAGAGAACATTTCAAAGATTTTTTTAAAAATTTCAATCTTCATAATGCGTATATAGAACTCGGCTTCGCGGTGACCAGACTCTACTTTCAGCTTGCATTGTCTTCCATCAGCTTTCCTAGAGGTCAACAAGCTCCTGGAATATTACTTTTTTTTTCCTGTGATAGAGATTGCGTTATTCTTCATCTTCTTCTTCTTGCTGGTGCCATCTTCTAATGAAGTTTGGCGATCATCATGGCTATTTCCACTTTTGACGCAGCTGAACGGAAAAGTGATCGAGTGCTCTTCTGGAACCATTGACGCAGGTTCTTAAGCCAAGAGGTTCTTTTTCTACCAACACTCCGTTTACCTTAAATCTTGCCCTGGATAATTAATTGCAATATTCTTCATACACAGATAAAAACAACTATATTATTTTTTCGTCTTAATCCTTGATGGCCGATAAGGCTGCACCAAATTTCAGTGACCACTTAGTGGGTTATTGCTAAAAAAGGTAGTGGAGGCCCTAATGGGATCACTGTACTACCGAAAATCACGTTTTAATAAAGGCGCGCGTCGGTACTTTCAAGGACATAACGTGCACAAATTAGTCATTCCAATACTTTAGTACATTGTAATTTGTAATATCATCATCATTTCAGCCAAATAACGTACACTGCTGGACATAGGCCTACCCCAAGGCTCGTCACTCAGACCGGTCCTGTGCTACTCGCTTCCACCGGTTTCCCGCGACCTACATTATATTATGTTTATATGTAAATGCATAAAACGCTTTGTGTTAGTCGTCGTTACAATAAAATATACATAAAGTAAATAAGGTTAAGGTAGGTAAGGTTATTCACTGACACAGTACAGTACAGCGTTATTTTAGACATCCATAATGTGACAATAACGAATATAAATCCGTAATAAAATCTATCAGTAGCGTAAGTATATGAAGTTTCATTAAATGTTGTAACATTCTATATGTCGTGATCGGCATGGGTATTTTTATGAAAAATTGATTTCTCTCAGCAATTCTTTACATGTAAAATAAATAGTGAGGTTTTTGGCAAACGTTTCTGTTATGGTGACATTTTGTTGGCTGCGCCCTTACATTTTTCGTTGACTCATCGTATCGCATGTTACGCACAGTAGTTGCTCGTTTGATATCCTTCAAGTCAGTCTATAACTCTATACTGTCTATGTATACCTACTACAAACTATTGTGGGTGTACATGACGAATTACGGCCACCTACTAATTTTTTGCCTCGTGGATTCGGCTGTGTTTCTTTCAATTATCGCCTTATTGGACTTTATGCGCCTCTGAATCAACGTTACCTTCAAGTGTGACTTTAGTTTCATCACTGTCCCTGTAAACTGTTGTAGGGTAGCGTTTCGTTTCCATTTGCACGTTCCACTTCGTCCAATAAACGGAGGTGAAGTGTCAAATTGGTGTTAGGTACTGTTTCGTTGACTGTGACCTTGGCCGACACGACGCATTGAGTTTTCAAACGTGTTTTCTATTGGACTATATTTGCGATGTCTGTAGGCAGTTTAGCTCACAATGTGTGTTGTGATGCAGTTTCGAGCGATTTTCGATTTTCGTAGTCACTGCTGCCTTCCATGGAAAATATTGTATCTGTGAATCTGAAGATACAATAGAAATTTGAAGAACCTGATGAAAGTGATGAACCAAATAGTAGGAATCAATAAAAAAAAGATAAAATAAAATAGAATTAAACTAAGAAATAGTACCTACATCATCTGTACGTATAGAGCAAGTTAATGTTAAAAAGCATTCACTACGAACAAAATGCTTCTTGTCTTGAATATACATTTTACTTTACTATCTACTTCAAGTGTTATAGTATCGTAGTACATTGAAGCTTTTATTATTCATAACGGCATAGATCAGCCTATTCTTATTCTAGACTCCTCCACGTACCTGCGGCTTTGGCACGGCTGCGTATGAGATCAACAATGTCAAGGATCTATTGCGCAATGCCACCGGACATCACCCTTCTATGAATAGACAAATGTATATTTTGTAATTAATATTCATGCTCAGAACCGAAGGTGACCACGTCTATTTGGAATTACCCCATAACTTTTCTGGTTCAATGATTTTATCTGCCCTTTGCGCACATTAGAGTGCATGGTTGGTGAAGCATGACGATTTCGAATTATGCCAGCAAATATCAATAATAAAGTAAATAGAGATTATAGTAAAGATTATCATAAGAATGAGAATATATTTTTACAAAGTAATTAATAATTTCTAGGGTAATTGCTACAAATTGAAAGGACGGATCTCACTTTTCAGTAATGGCGGCCGAAAACGATTTGATTTCATATTGACCGGTGTCGTACGAATAAAATGTTGGTTCCAAACTGAGTTATCCTGATTTAAGGTGCGTAGTAAGGTGAAAAACCCAATTTGGACACGTTTAAAGATATAAAACTACAAATTAGGCCGAAATATAGGTCTCGAAAAAATACATTTGAGAATTGATATAATAATATGCTCTTCAAAAGTTGCGGTGGGTACGTATACAAGCATTGTCCGCGCACGTACCCACCGCAACTTTTATGACGGAAATGGTAGTTATTTACGGTTTTTGACCAAAGTAATCATTATTTTACAATATCCACAGCTTAGATTATGAAAAACTGGATAAGGTTTCATTTTCTGGACAGCCCGTGTAAAATTATAGTCTAGATATTGAGCAGTACCGATTTAAAAGGTTGAAAATGCCTTACTTGATGTTTTTTTTTGCAAGGATGACCTAGACGTATCGCAATTTCCGCAGCTCAGATTAAAGAGGACATATCAATTCTTCATATATATTTTTTCGAGACCTATATCTTGGGCCAATTTTTAGTTTTTGGCCTTTAAACGCGACTAAAATGTGGTATTTCACCTTACCACGCGCCTTAAAGGGGCTTGCCTTAGAGTCTTTTCTTTTAATTTGTCCAGTCGTTAAAAGCTAAGGTATGTCCTGTGGAAGCGCAGTAAGTCAGTGTACGCGCCGCGCCACGGGGTCCGTGTCGGCCGGTGTTTTATGCGGACACACCTTCTCAGAAGATTTGTTTCGCAACCGCCTTTTCGCGTGAATTATAGCCCTTAATCAGACTTTGTTTTAATTTAGTATTCTCTCAGCATCATTACCGATTTTGCTTTATTACATGCTGTTTCTTTGGAACCTCTTTAGCTTTGGCAGTGTATTGTTTATCGCTCCATGTGTCGGTATTTATCGATCGTTTTGTTTGTTTTTTGGTTTGGTTTCTGGTTTTACACTCTACGGGATACTTGATAGTTTTTATGCCTCGATTTCCAGTTTATGTATCAGATGGGTTGGTCCAGATAAGGCTGTGGTTTTCTTTGATTCGATATTTATTTTATATCACTATCGTAACCTAGCAAACATCATTATGTTGTCACTGTCAGAAATTCGTTTTTATACACATGCTATAATTATCCTGCTTGATTTTTTCCAACAGTGTCAACTAACCTTATCACAATTGTAAACTTCTGTATATTTCGAATAAATAATGACTGCCTTACTAATAGTGCGGATAAATCTCAATCTTCTAGTGCCAGCTGTTATTGGGAATTCATTTACGCGATAAATGTAATTTGATTTGCTAATGTCTCACTGAAGCACGCAAGAACTATAAAACGTTCCTTAAAGTAGGCTATCGCGCGATCGCTAATTTGGCTACCATAGGCCGCGGTTTTATAGAGTGACCTGGACTGCTCCTTTATAACACACTTGTTCACGTTTTAGTGGTAGTCTATCAGTTTTGAGCGAGGTGGATGAAATGTAACTGCGAGCACATGTGACTGTGACGATAAATAAATAAAAAATACTACAAATTCACATCAAAGTCCGGTTGACAATTGTTATAAAGTCCTTGCCCTTTTTTACAAAGCTACCATTACGTCCACTTTTTGTTGGGCACATGTGCATTGGGCATTGGTTAGCTCGCAATTATTTGTTCCATTGCCGATAATTAGGTGCTTATTTACCACAACACGTATCCAGCTCCGCTTTTATATCTGCGGTGAATTAATATGAGTGGATCGACTTCTGCGCTTCGGAATCTGCAGCCTCCTAGCCTAGCCGTTTTAAATGCTAATCGATTCTTAATTAAAACATCGCATCGATACACACGATACTAATAATATTCAAATCGTTATTAATCCGTGTTTATTCTTAACTCCCACATACCCCGCAGTCTTTATGGTAAATATTCCTTTTGCGTCAATGTGATTCTTTACAATGTAAATATACTAGCGTTAATTTGAGAGGAACGGTTTATGTGGATGACATTATCATCCGTATCGCCATTTTTGGAAAATAAATGAAGATTTCTCTAATATCATTTACTTCGCAAATTGATCTTTAGATTTGTTCCCCTTTTACTTTTAACCAAGTAATGAGTGCAAACAATATGTTTCAAAGATCATTTTAACAAAACTGTCTTACAAATTATTGATTTTCTCTGAAACATTTTCTTGCCTCAAATTCTATAAATCCTTGTGGTAAGTTACTTAGTAACGGACCGTTAGGTAACCTGTAAGTAATCAACTAATTTTATTTAACCAAGGACCTGTTTCTTGTACTCCGTTAATTAAGGACCAGATTATCCTTCTATAGCTTAGATGCTAACGATCGATTGTCGTGATTGCACTAAGCGTATTTAAAATTCAAATATGGTTGTAGGTAGTCTATGACTTGTTATCTTTCATGTCAACCTAATTAAGTGCTCCTAGCACCAGTAGCCATAAACTAAAGAGTCGAAGTGCTTCTACAGGTGGCGTTGTGAAAAGAGGAAACTCTCTGTAGTATTGATTCGATTTTCGGTAGTAAATTTTGAATTCTTAGAGTGTTAAGATTTCTAATAGCAGTGCTGGTGACTTTATTATGTTTTTCTTGATCGTCTTTTATTCTAAGTACCTATTCGTATAAATCCAAATTTTTTGCTTTAACTATTTTAAAACCTAATTACCGCAAATAAAGTCTATCGTCTTACACTAGCAAAAAATGCTTCTATTTTTGGCGTATTGTCTGCTAGACTTACTGTAGAAAAATGCCATTTGTAGCTGGGTAGGACCAATGCAAAGATATCTGTGCAGTTGTAAGACGGTAGTAGTTCGAAGGCGCCGTTGGATAGAGCGTTCAACGCCAGCATATATACGTTTGTCGACGCGTATGCCGACTGCATGGCGAGGCACCTGCCCACTCACCTTGACCGCACATTTTGTCCTCTCACTCCTATGAGAGTCTACACGTTGCATCGAAGTCTTCGCCGCCACAAGGGTCAAATTAACAAGCCTTTCAAGCTCTTTTAATCACTTAAGCTCTTTTAACACCCATTCGACGTTCAACGTCGATTCATCTGACTTTTATGACGAAGTCCTACGGATCTTTAATATTTCTTGGCAAATACAAATTAACTACGGTTTATTTAAATACGAAGTTATTGACTAATACCCGTATGACAAAGTTTTTAATTGAGTTATAACTTGACATTACGAAACGTTTCTCGCGAGATATGCGTTACTTTGTTAACCTTAGTAAAGTATGACTTAACATATTAAATGTGCGTAGCGGATTATATAGATAGAGATATTGACAAAAACACAGATAGCCCACCTGATGTAAAGTAACAATACATATTTGCAGAGGCGTCCACCAATGCGTAGCCCAGCTTCGCGGAAGGAGTACCTACTAACTCCATTAAAAAAGTAAAAAACGCAAATAATAATAATATTAGAATTAGACGCGTAGGTATATTGGTAGTACGAGACCTTCAAAAGACTAGCAAAAGACCTTCTGCTGAGTTGGCTGCGGCGCTTCTTATCAAGTCTTGGAAGCCCTGGTAAATTGATTTCATTCATTTAACTGTGACGTGTAAAAGTGCCCAGATGTGGCCTATTTGCTGAATAAATATTTTAATTTTGATAGGTGTATTGGTTCATAACCGTCGTTTTCCTTTTCCACGGCACTGTTGAACTTATTGGAACCAAGTGAAAATGCTTATAATGAAGTACTTATTACAGTACAACTGAAAACAGAAGCCGAATGTAATTTAATTCGTTTACTTAACATGTATGAAATATTCATTATTTTAACTGCTGTTAAGTTTACGAGCTCATCTAAAATAAGACTTGTTTGACCATATTTAATTATCCTTATCCGTCGATATGTTTCTCGAGCGCATCGCATCGTATCAAATATCGGTTTCGCGCAGGTTGCACACTTTTATTTTATTAAGTGTATTGAATGGAAATAAATCAGTATCCATAACTTTTTTGTACCCGGTTTGTTTATCCTGTCCAACAAGTCTGTCGGGATTTTCGGTTTTGTTTCTTGGAACGTCTGAAGCAACGATATGAATTTCAAAGCGTATGTATGAGGCCTTAAGTCCACCAAAAACACATTAAGACGGCACTAATATTTCAGCAGTTCACTTTGACTGTGACAGGGTCTGATGTGGGTTGACGTTGAATTTAAATTTATCATTCTATATATTCTTTTGCTCGTTGTTTTGAGACATCATTCTGTAGGACTGAACTTTTAGGCGTTCCTTTGTAAACATTCATTGCGAGCTTTTTGAATGTTCAATTTAGTGCAGATCATTAAAAAATACAATCAAATAAAAGCACTACTTCAGTTGTAAATATTGCATTGGTAGCCATGCATCGCGGTGACTTTCACGCAACATTGTCGTCGTTTGATTGCGACACCGCCGTCGGTTCAATTTGCGCGGCGATGAGATTGATTACATAGCCGCCAACATCGGTCTTACTTTCTTATCTGTAAAATGAAAAGCTATCCAGTTCTGTTTCATAAATCTTTTCAACTGTCTCCATAGAAAATCTATCATCACATTTTTGGCAGAACATCAAACGATTCTTTCACATGGATGTGTTGTGTTGTGATTGTGAGAGTAATGGGCAGTACGCGTCTAGTTCGTTTGGATTTCCAGATAAATGGGTGCGCGAGGTAAAGTCTAGCCGCGCGTCGCCCGCAACCTGCCGCGCGGGTTGCGCCGTCCCGTTATCACTAGCGATAGCGCGCCGATAATCCGGCCATTGCACAACTTTTGTGTATCTCGGAATGCAGTCGCCGATGCGTTTCATTAAGTGCCGGTCGTGAAAAAAGTCCTCAGCTTGTAGTCTCCCTCTCGGCGAATACTCGTCTAGCCGTCGACTCCTAGACTCAGCGCAACAGCCGGTCGGTGTCGCCCGTGGTCATCGGCCCCCGTTGGTGAGTTTCGCAAGTCCAGTTATCTGTATGACTCGTTTCGCATTAATATTCCGCAGTGGCCGCTAATGCGTATGTAGGTACCTAGCTCTACGCTCGTATCGGTCATCAATGAAATTGTAATTCGGCGACAGTTACTATTCCGAGTCATTACAGTTGGAGAATGTGTCTGTGAAACGCGACCCGGTACGTGACGCTCCGGGTCTCACCTCGTTATCTCGAAAACAAAAAAAAGGGCTCCCTACAATCTGCTTCTTATTCACCCTGCGTGTAAATTGAAAGCCGATATGGGCTAAAAAAGCTTTTTTAGAGACAAAGACATTCCGTAGTGTCGAGACGAGAGGGAATCTTCCGAGGAGGGCGCAGACGGCTTTCATCGTATGTAAATACGTGTCCCGCAAAAAACGTATGGACGACTAATAAAAACCCCGTGTGGGGAGTAGCCGAGGGGCGGTCGGGCGCGGGCGCGCACTGCAGTGCTTGCAGTCGCTCTCGGCCGCGCTGGATGCGCGCACGCAGCCTCCTCCACCCTCCTCCCGGGCACTATGCGCACAACTCGCACCGAACCATCGGCGATCTCGGTTTTTCTTACCTATCGAATCCGTTAGGCGCGAGAGCTTTGCGTGTGATCCGTTTCCGCTACGCCGACCACCGTCTCGTAGATTAGGGGTTGCGCGCTGCAAATTGTGGTAGTCGCTGTTCCACTGTGATTATGAAGTGAGTTAGCTCGAGTCAGACATGATCGTGTTTCGTTCATATGCAATTCCAGTTAAGTATTAGGAGCTTTGCAACTTACTTTCAAATTGGCATCTGACGTGTGTATTTGTATTGTCGCAGGGCGAACGCGGTCGGTCCGGCAGCGGCGGGTGACGAGGCGCGCCCCGCGGGCCCGCCGGCCGAGGGCGCCATGAAGGGCGTCGAAGGGACACCGGAGGAGCAGGAGAAGTTGGCGACGGGCAACAACAACGGCTCGCTGGACTGCAAGCTGCCGCAGCAGCGCGCGTCCCGCTCCGCCTTCCACTCGACACATGTCTTCATGCTGGTGTTCCTGTCCGGCTGGGTGCTGCAGGGGATGTTTCTCACCTACTTCGTGAGCGTCACTACAACTGTTGAAAAGTTGTTCCGGGTGGAGTCGACGACGACGGGCACGCTGTTGGCGGCCACGGAGATCGGCCAGATATGCACGTCGTTGTTTCTGACTTATCTGGCGGGTACGGGGCACCGGCCGCGGTGGATCGCTTGTATGATGCTGGTGCTGGCGGTCGGGGTGTTGGGGTGCGTGGCTCCGCATGTGATGTACGGGACGGAGTTGCTGGATGTGCATTTGGAGTCGCACCGAGGGGGCGCGGCGCCGGTGTGCTCGGACAACTCGACGCTGGCGGCGTGCGACGCGGCGCAGGCGCGCGGGTCGGCGGCGCGCTCGTCCATCACGGCGGTGGTGATCCCGTGGCTGTTCGTGTGCCTGCTGGTGGTGGGCGCGGGCCAGACCGGCATCGCCACGCTCGGCATCCCCTACGTCGACGACAACGTCGGCAGCCGCCAGTCGCCGCTTTACATGGGTAAGCAATAGCATTTTAATCTTGTTTCATTTAGCCTGGGCTGCATCAAGAAAGTTGACTCATCATCGTTAAACATGGCCGTCGAGATTTTCAATATGTAGAAAATGACATTACTGTATGAAATAACAGCTCTTAACACTGAACACTGTAATTTGAATAATACGTATTCGAGTCTCAAAGGCATTATCAGCTAGGCCAGTTATTTCATTTGTGCTTGTATGTACTTACATATTGCATTGCTTACTAAACACAAAATATACTTTGGTAACCCTTTAGTCCTTCGAGGATATTAAAAATTAATTAAGTACGATGATTAACGACTCACAAGATGAACGACGATACAAAATTGCAGTTCAGTCAGTTAGTGTTAAGCAAATTAATTTAGCTAAGTATAATGTAAACAATGCCAGTGCAAACTGGCCACAATGCCAACAAGTATTGATCGAAACGATCCCGATGCCCTCATCGCGTGAGTGATGCCAAGAACTGAGCATTACGGATTGTTAACTGCAATTTAGACCCATTGGGGCGTGAGCTTGGAAAGCTCGACCTCAAGTACACACTCGTAAAGTACATTGCACTGCATAAATTATTTCGATTAAGATCGTTGGCATCGATTGTGTTTGGTGAGTAATAAAAGCGCATAAAGGGGGATAAATCTCGATCTCGCCCACGGCCGCCCGCCCCTCTTTTAATTGCCATATGGATGCACTTTTGTATGCACAATTGAACATTTTACGGTCTTTTTATTTTCGGCTTTACTTAACCCGTTTGAAGTATACGATTGACTGAAAGTATGACTATAATTAAATGTTTTATAATTTTAGTAAAGTACCTACATGCATCCTGAAAATGTGAATGCAACTATATAAAAACAATAATTCTTCCCTAATGTACGCGTTACTAAAATCATAAACAACCTTTTAAATCTTCTGAAACCATAAGGATCTCGCGTTCGTTTTTAGCTAAAAAACATTCGAGCATTCTGTTGTTTATCGAAACGCAAGCTCGAACAGTGTTTAAATTTTCGAATGAGTTTGTTGTGTCTGCGTCGCCTGCACTGCGCACGAGTGCATGGAAATGCACAGATACAAAAGGACTTATCTACGCATGGATTTGATACATTCATTCCATAATATTTGCCCTTCTGATTTCACACAGAAAGAGTGAATCGATAGTGTTGCGTTTGCAATAACTCTTTGGCACTTGCACCTTCTTCCTTCTTGCAGCGAAGCTTGAAGTGTTGTATTGGAATTTTGATGCTCCCTCAGTAGGCGACCTTGGGTCCTTGCAGCAGAACTGCTGGCTGGTGTTGTCAATTGAACTGAACTGAACTGATACAAGTAGTTTATATTCAAAAAGTGACAATCTTTTATAAAAATTTCAAAATCTTATACTTTAAACGAGCTAATCTTGTATATTTATTTATTTAAACTTCATTGCACATACAAAATCTATACAATTGGCGGACTTAATGCCTAAAGGCATTCTCTACCAGTCAACCATAAGGCCAAACAGAAAGAAAAATGAGTAGGTGCATCAATATCAGAAAGAAACTACAGAAATACAAGGAAGATAACAAATATTTTCAAAAGAGGATAAATATACATAAACGTACATAAAAATTATATAAAAGATAAACATACATAAGCCGCACGAAGCAAAGAAAAATATGAAGGATTCCAAATCTACGCGACCTTCTCAAACAAATGCTTACGCAGCATTCGCTTGAAGGAGAGCTTGGTTTGAGCTTGTCTTATATCTAGAGGTAGCGAATTCCAGAGGCGGATTGCCTGAAGGGTGAAAGAATTAGAAACAAAACCCGTGGAGTGAGAAGGAGTGACGAGTTTAAGAGAACGAGAGGAACGCAGATCACAACCGGGACGAGGAGTATCAAAGATAAATTTAGATTTCAGATACCCAGGAGTAGAAGGGTCGAACAGGATTGAGAAAAGGGTGCACAGAATACGGAGGGACCTGCGCAGCTGACGTCGGGAAGAAGATATGTGGTCATACTTTCGAAGACCAAAAATAAAGCGCATGCCATTGTTAAGCAGGCGGTCTAACCGGTTAAGAGAGTCTTGAGTCATGTATATTTAATTTATTTTTAAACGGTTTCAGAAACGGCACTAATGATTTGGACGTTTAATTACAATATAGTGGTCACAGATCTGGGAAAATTCACTATTAGCTATTTTCACCCGGGTAAAGCTCGGTCGCTCACTCAGGTACTACTTATAAAAATGCAAAACATAATAATACTTTCCTAATAATTTAGTTTTGATGTGGTCAAACTTTATCCAGCTAATCTTTCTCGTAAATAGTACTTATATTTGTGATCTGAGTAATGTGAGTCTGCTTTAAATACCTAACGTATTAAAAAAGGAACCCAAAAATTAACATGTCATCCAAAAATAACTCCATCAGTGGAAACTTGCAGCGTCCTTGTACCATTTACGCCGATAACTCGGGATATCGGCGCATTGATAACATGAGTGCACTCTTTCATTGGTATGTTGGTCGGTCCGAACTGAACTCTCGAATAGGTTAGTAAAGTAAGTCTGTAATTAAGACGTTATCGATTTAAGAGTCCGCAAATATGGCGTTAATTAAGATCTTAATTTGTGTGTTTAAGCAAACAGATTGGAGCAGTCTGCTGCTGCCAGATTCTAAAATGTGACAATTTTAAAATATGACGATTCAGACCATTTTACATAGTATACTGTACCTACTTTTTTCAACAAGCTTCACTCCAATAGAACGCTCTCACTCGTAGATTGTCATTTAAAAAAACACACATTTGTACCGTCAAGCCTGATGTTGTATTTAGAAAAAATGATTTCATACAATCTTGACATGTTTTTATGTCAATCTTGACCTGTTTTTACGTGACGTCAGATATAAAATAGTTCAACATTGTGCTACTTGTTTCCACCGGGTTCCCACGACCTCTACGAGGTCGTCGCTCCATCTTGTTGGAGGCCTACCGACAGCTCGTCTCCCGGTTCGCGGACGCCACTCGAGAGCAAGACCGGTCTGAGTGGCGAGCCTGGGGGAGGCCAATGTCTAGCAGTGGACGTCTTTCAGCTGACATGATGAGGAGTTCAACATTTTCAACTGGCATAGAATTTTCCCTAATGGCTACCACGTGTATCCTAGATCGAAAGGAGACTAGACCACGTCAAAGTGTCCAATTTCCAAGAAAAAACTTCCTTAAGTCTTGTTACGCAACGACCCGTTCTCGATACCTAATTCGAATATCAATTTGTGGTAACGATTACTGACCTGAATTGGCACGAACTGGATGTTCCGCGATAGGTTCATCGTACGTGCAATTTGGGTCGATACTATTTAGATATGTAGATGATCTTTCTGTATTTTCAACTAAGCGGATCTTAAAGACATATTTTTACTTTACTCTAAAATCGGTACTTTATTATTACGATCATCGTCAACCACAAAACTCCCATTATCTTAAAATATTTCTCTTCATGTAATTTTTTTCATTTCATTAAGATCAGTGACGTTAGATCAACGTAATCAGGCTGTCCAAATTTGACGTACTTGTTCAAATGTGTCAAGTGACAACTTCAAATTAGGAGCAATCGATTGCATCAAGGAAAATAGGGCATGCACCAAGCCACGTGTTGCACTCAATTGACCAACAATAAAATTAAGAGTAAAGGGTGCAGCTCTATTTCAGTAGCGCAACTGTGTCAGTGGGCCGGGATGTCTCGCGACAATTTGAGCTTGTTATACGTCGCGGTCTTAGCTATTCCTTCGTCCGATACCCTCTGGAAAATGGAAGAAGGAATTTCGAATCAGAGACTAGTGCTCTATAATACAGCATTTGGCTGGGGAAATATTTTTAAACTGCTACACGTACTTAGGTAAAATGCTGAACTAGTGGCAGGGTTATAATAATAATATAATAATAATAAATTTTATTTCGGGCATCTAGGCCCATATTACATATACCTTAAAGACTAACATACATATTAAAATGAATCTTAAAAACTAACACGATTGCTTCTTCGTCGTGAGGCGCACTCTGGAATCGCTGTCCAGTCTTCCACGGAAGCGACGGAACACGACTCCCTTCGGCCAAAATTCCTCTCTCGTGAAGGTTGACAGATGTTCGGTGGGAACCCTCACCACGAACGAACTAAAATTCACGCTGTGGCGTGGCTCCAACCGTTCAACCCTCAGGGTGAATTTGGTCTTCACTCGTACATACTCCACAATCTCCTCGCTCTTAGTGGAGTGATGCAGGCGGGACACGTACAGCTGCGTCGTGGGTATCGCGGGACGCAGCAGGTGGTTCGGTCCGGTCGGTGCAGTGCCGCACTGGTTCCGACTGGCGGGCTTCTTCTTCCGTTCCACCTTGATGAAGCCCTCCTCGTCACATCGGTCCTTCTTCGGACTCGGCTTCCGCAGATCTCCAAGAACTGGTTGACTGCGGCTCAGCTGCCCCTTTTTCAGTCGGGTATAATGGAGGTTTTGATGTTGAGGAAAACATGATTTCGAGGTTTTACTTACATACCTAATATTGGTCAAGAATTTTTAATTCAGTCTGGCTGGACTGTTGCTCCTGTTCTCGTGAATGATTTCGAGCCCTAAATTCAACGACTCACAAGTGTCAAGTGTCTTTAGGAGTCGCAACAGTTGTTTATATACATCTTATTTTTGTAAATTGGGACGTGCGTGGACATCTTTTTTTAATCATTCACAAAATTCACCAGGATTTAGACGATTCACGGAATTGTTGAAGATGTGCTTGTATTCACGAAGAAGCATAGGTGTACGATTATATAGGGCAGTGTACCAGATTTCTTAATTCGCTTCATTCGTGTCAAGCTTGCGTTGCGTGACGGGAGTGATCTATGGGCGCTCTCGTTTAGATGATTTTATAGCATGATGCAGTTTTTTCTTGTCGGTGAAAAATTGTTACGCGGTGTAAGTATTACTGTCGATCGATTATTTCAACTTACGTAACAGGGTTTGGTATACGATACATTAAATGCTATCCTAATGATAGTCACGATCGCGATGCTTAAGTTACAGGAGAAAAATAATGGGGTCGTCATTTTTATGTCGTGGAAGTTAAAATCACCGCAATTCCGTGTAACCATGATGTTCCTGTATTACCCACATCTGTTGGTCGCATTCGCCAGCCGCAGCCAATAACGCATACAACGTGCGCTTGCGTCGTTTTGCAATACCGCGACTATCAAGTTGCACTGAAATCATTAGTGGTTGGCATAGGTCAGTTCCGCCACTCCACGATTAGATTACAAATGAATCGACAATATAACAAATTGCAATCTTATCGAAACAAGTGACCGGGCGCGTGTAATACGACGTTCATGCGAAAATTCAGTTGAATATCTTGTAGGCTTGGAATGTTTCCCAATGACGACTTCATTTTCATGTTCGCTCCAGAAGTTTTGTTAGTCACTCAGTAGTTCAAGGAATTTGAAGTGTAGTTTAGCGAAACAAACCGGTGTTCAAAAAAGATTCGAGTTGAATACAGTTAGGCGAGTGTAGTCATACCAACTTCTACTGAATCCAGTGGACTAGAGTCACTTAGGGCAGGTTATCTTAAAAAAATTGAACTATAGTTGCAAGAATTATAAACTAACGAAATACTGGAATTCCCATAGGTACTTTTACATCAAAGACGGTCTCTGGTTAAATATCAGGTTACAAATAATATTCATCGACATCCGTCATTATAAATCCCCCTAATAGTATGGGCATCGACCCAAACTCATCATTATTGTCTTCATTTTTCTAAATCATGCATTCCTTTGTTGAGACGTAACGTTAAAATTATTCCCCAGCAAGATTAATTTAAGTAAAGCGCTCTGGGAAGACTTAATAAGATCTAACTGTTAGTCGAAGGCGAAACTGGTGCGAGGCACCTCTATTGCAAATATGTCGGAAAATAGACGGAAAAGAATGGAGTTCATTGAAACTATAGTTCAATTGTCCTAGGTTGCAGAAAAGACATTGTTTTATAAACCGCTATATTCATACATTGCCGAGGCGCTTGCTCAGGTGTTTCGGAAGTCTCTACTGAAAGTTAGTCATAGATGTACAAGTTCAACGACCGATCGATTAGGAATTATGTCGCATGCCGTTGACGACTGCGGTTCGTTAACGACTTGCGATTCACGAGAATTTAAAATTTAGTAATTACTTTAATGGACTCTAACATTATATCAGTTTTGCTTTATTGCAAAACAATCAATCAATTTGAAAAAAACAATACATCCGTGGATTCTACTCAAAAACGTCAAATTCCCTATTGTGTATGGTAATTAAACTTCAATAATTACAATATACAAATTGTTTGCTCTATTTTGTGCGTGATGATTACCTAGATCGCCGCAGGCCGTTGCCGATACATCTTTATCGTCTACTTTAACTTCAGGTCTACAACCGTTATTACCCTTCAACGATAATCACCCACAAAAGTATACATCCAGTATTTCGAAGAAAAAAAAAATTAACGATGATCTGCTCTGTGTCTTGCTTTGTTCGGCAGGTAGTTTTCTGATTCAAAACTGAAACTTTGATATTAATTTATAGTTTGTGTTTTGACTGACAAGTCGTAAATATGGTCCCGTAAGTTTATTACATCGGCAGGGATTGTAGCACTTCGATCAGCTTATTTATTGCAGCGAACGGGCAAGGTTATCTCTTCGCCTTTCATATCGGCTTGTTTGTATTTTTCGTGTCTTTCTCTACAGGCACGAGTATTTTATTAATGAGTGCACTCGATGCGTTCTTGTAATCCGCCGGTGGTCCTGCGGAAAAACTCGCAAGTTTCAAAATGCGTAATGCGTCATTTTTGACGATCACGGAGCGTTAATTTGAGAGAGCATCCGCTAATGATGCATTATGCGGGACCGCTAAAAGAAGCTGAGAACAGCCCAGATTAAAGCTTGATTTAACGAATACCAGTCTCTATGTCATCCGGTATAAGTTTAACTTTGTAATATCCATTGTGTGTTAGTGCTGGTTTGCTGTACAGCAGAATACCATAAAAACTTGCTGCAAGTCCGAGCCCCGCCCGTTTTGCAGGGATCTTGACGGGGCCATTATTTATTACAAAAGCGCAAGATGATAGGCCGGTATGTTTTTATTTTTCCGTGATCACGCGAGCGGTTTTTGGCAACCGCAGCCGTCGATTTCCGAGAAAGATTACATTTGGTACCTAAGTACCTGATTGTTTTTCGGTCAATCACCCGTATGTGGCCTTTTATTATTTATTGCGGCAATGATTAATTTTACTCATGACTGTTGATCGTTTTTTTAAATGATTGCCGAATAACTTATGCTAAAACTTGTTCATCTTTTCCGTGACATAACAAAACGAAGTCGCTGCTTGTGTAAAAGAAAGAGATGACCATATTTATTACAAAATACTCAGTGGCATACGAAATTATACGTATTAAACGCGTGTATTTCTTCTTTCTAGCTAACTGTGACAGAAGTATTTGATGAGCAATGTATTCTGCAGTCGTTGACAAGTGCAATACCTCAAGTGCCAGGCAATTTGTCGCCGGGCTGAACGCTCGCCAATTACCGGCCCTAGCTCTATTTAGATAAACGAGCCCGACTCGAAGGTCCTTATTTAACATAATCACCATCCTCCGCGTTATTACTCTCTTTAAAATTTACTGCATCAACTGTCGATTACGAGGCTTCCTTGAATCAATCCGCGGCCGTTTAAGATGCCTCCGATCGTGTTTTTTGCATCGTTATAATATAATGTCCCGTATAAGGCACGGTCATTGGGTCTCGAAGGAGCGATGGCGACGTATGCGACGACGGTGTTCGTGCTTCCGAATAAACAAGCACATTATTGTCCGTGTTTAGCAAAATTGATACGGACCTTCACTTCCACGGTAGCCTAATCTTTAAAACGTAATTTTCTCAAACATGCAATGAAATATTGATCTTATGTTCTTCTTATTAGCCTGGGAAGTATCACGTTTCAGGCGCAGCTAGACAAATTGGTCTATAATAAAATTTCATACAAACGTTGCAGGCCCAGGCGGGCAACTCACTTTTTTTAAATTTCCATTTGATATATTTGTGACACAGAATCTTGGCATTCCGCCATTTAAAAAAGCTACAAGCAATATTTACTCTATGGTTCCCTATGACATTCTGCCAATACAGCTTTAAAAAAACATGAACCATATTTGCAACATAGGTAGCGCAGTTTTATTTATGTCAAAAAGACAAAATATATTATATATAAAATATTATTTTATTTATTTATTTCATTGCATGTTTGGGAAAAGCACTATACATACATCGGGGGGGGGGGAACGGAAGTTGTCGGCCTCGTAACTATCCGGCCTCACTAATACTCGGCCTGCAACTTCCTCCTTCCCGGCCTCTGTAGTAATGTACTATTCTGCAAAGCATAACATCAACGTGTAATTAAGTATTATCAGAAACCAGGACAGAAATTTTCCTTCAAAATATTGTCATCTACGTTGATGACATTTTAATGTTGCACTTTGTAAAGAAAGGGGATGATGATGCACACACGGCACGAGCAAAGCGTTAATAAAATAGCCAATTCGTAGTCGGGTAATACATACTTTAAACATCTCTCTGGTTAAATCACAGACTTTAAGTGACCTTGTGTTCCCTTAAATATTGTTGACGATGCATTGTCTGTGGAGTCTTCCGATACTGTGTTTGAAGTTTGTCCGTGTTTGCTTTGTCCCCAGCGATAACTATCGGCATCAGGGTGATCGGGCCGGCCCTGGGCTTCCTGCTCGGCGCGCTCTGCACCAGGGTTTACGTGGATCCTCTCTCAAACCCTGGCTACGAGTCCAGTGATCCGCGATGGGTCGGCGCTTGGTGGCTTGGTGAGTATTGACTTCTGAATTTCCTTCTAGGTCACTGTTACTTTATCCGATTAAGAGATGAGCATGTTTTGCACGATGCTCTTTCTTAAATTATCTCTATAATATAGGCCGGTATAATAAATCTTAGTGCCTATTTATCTATACTTAAGAACATGAATCAATGCAACCTGACGTCCCGAGGTCTCAAAAATCTTCTTTGTTCATCTTTATTTTTTACAAAATTTGAATACCTAGTTATATATAACCAATGCTATTTTTTTTCTTGTCTGTTTTATTAGTAAAGTGTTATTATTATGTTTTCAATGCAGTGTCACAATAACGATATTATTATCTAAATGGCCAAATTACATCAATCATTACAAACGTTACGACTACGTAAATATCGAATCCTTCAAATGAAAATAGCTCAACTAGTGTTTATTGAGTTAATTAAATCGTAACACGCCTGAACACTGCGGTAAGCCGCTTACAACTCATTATGCATAATACTAATCAAGTTGTCTTTCTGTGTCGGCGTTGTAATGGCTTCACGCGAACGAATTCATTATTTGCTGCGAGTCTGCGACATTTGAATGTTTTATCTAGTTCTTTCGTCTTCTTGGGAGGGCAAATGTTCTGTTCAGTCGACGCCAACTTCAGAATTTTCTCATTCGTCTCTGATTCTCTCTGTTTTTCTCTCGAGTAATAACTGATACATTTAGTTAGACTGAAGTACTTTGGTAGATTGATGTAACGGGTACTCGTTATATCACTTCTTATCATGCCTATCATGGCTTATTATGAAGCCGTCATTATATCTTGCGGTTTCATAGACGTCTCAGTAAAACGGTACCTCTGCAATGATAATTTCATCGAGTGACATAAAATTTCCTGCGAATTGCGAATCCTGAACTGCAGTTATGACACATAATTAACATTTTATTAGCCATTAATTCGCTTGTTTGCTTTTATCTCGAAATGGTTATTCTTTATTTGTTTTGCAATGGTGTTTTATCGTTAATAACATTCCTATTTACTCGAAACTTCCCTAATATAATTACTATTCAAGTACAATTTAGCCTTTTTCATTAGATGGTTACCCAATGCCAATTCCCGTTACTCGTTCGTGACAAAAAGTCAGCCAGCTTAAAATAGACAAGTGACAGCTAGTTCTATATAGGAATATCTAGGTCTGCACTAGGAACGCGCCGCGGCATTCCATCGCGGAACTGCCATCAACCGTTACCGAAGCGCTTGCGCAGATTTTGCGCGCAAAATCAACGAAGAAAGCACGCGCGTGACCCGTTTGCCAATACAGTGCGTGTGTAACAGGGGAGTAAAAATTTCCACTTGACAGCGCCGCCGATACCCTCCACTTCAAGGAATAAAGCTCATTATGGTTTGACTTTCCTTCTCCCAAAGGAAAAATAAAATTGGCAATGTTAGAAAACTTCTGTATTCGTGCCCTGACTGGCAACAAAGTGAATTCGCGAATACGCATTGAATGGTTTCTGAGTATTTCCTTATTGTTCTATTTAGCTAGCTGAGTTCATGAATGGACTACTGAATTCTGATTAGTTTTTGCGACGGAAACACCGTCGCTCGTCTCATTATCTGTAATTTGAATAGGAATCGTTATAATGTGGTGTTCTTCATAGATGTCGAACTTGAATGGATCAAATATCATATCGGATTCATTGTGAGTATTTTCTGATTATTTATTGCGACGTTTTCGAATCTAATGGCCAGATTCCTAAAATGAATATTCTAAAAATCCAAGATAGATGTACGTTTTCTAGCACTAAACTTTGGAAGTGTATCTTATAAGCAAACATCATCAACCTCCGTTCAGACTTACGATTTCTTACACGACCCAATAACGTGTATTTCAATGAATCGAATACTGATAGTATACCTTTGTACTTGCTTGCATTATTCTTTTATCTTATCAAGTTATTCACACTTTCTTTCCCCAGATTAAAGATAACTAAGTATTTATAAATTGCTCACTCGCACGGGCATTCCTTATTTTCTTTATATTTAATCAGATTCAATATTTCTTCTTTATTTAAGAATTGTTTATCTTGTTTGCTTATTTAGAATTAATGTGAGTGTTCCTTTGTCACAGTCACAGCTCAGTCAATTTAGTAGCATACTTGACTTATTAAGTCTGTTCTTCTAACAACCCTGTCGTACCATCCATACAATGACATGGTACACTCATTACGATGAAAACAACAGGAACTTCTCTGTCTGCAGAAATTCATGTATGTTGTATATCGAGTATGAAAGTTGCGGTGATGTATACCAATACTTGTAATTCTTTCTGCAGTTCTGTTCTAGTGATATGTTGCAATTGTAACTCCATCGAACGGTATTGGGTGTATCGACCATGTCGCAATGCAATCGGCCATTACAACTTCCCTTGCTTCAATACCAATTGCAGTAATTGCTTCTGTGAAGGGCTGTTCCCAACAATCAGGGTTGCATCATTGTTATATGATTTACGACACTTTTTGTGGGCTCGTTGAGAATGTTGGAAGCCGGTCAATCTTTATTAGGACGTATATAATCGACTAATAGAATGATTATGGCTTTATATTGACGGTCTAGCCTGTTGATTACATTGTCTACACCGTAGGTTTTTCAAAATGGTATGCTCTGCTTGGAATAAGGTGTGTTCTCGCCTGAACTGACGTTGGCAGTAAATAAAGGCTGCAGTGTCGGCTCAGCCGGTTTTCCCGGAGTGGGCGCGTCGGCCCGACCGCATCGCGCGGCGGTCGCTGCATTTCCACGCGACTTTCGCTTTTTTCTCGCCCGTCAAGCCGAGCGCACGCTCGTTATGAAACGCTTACACCGCTTACATCACACGTCACGTCACAAGCTAAAATAACTATCAGCCGCCGGTCACGGCCAAGGCTGCGCCGACAATTGGCCCCACAGTAATGAGGATTTAGTGGGTTGACGCCACACCCGACTTGCCCACTTTTACTTTTGAACCGGCCGCGCGACCTCCGGCTTCCTCTATCAAAAGTCAAGGGGTTAAGCACAGCACGGCTTGCAACTTCGACACTTTCATGTGTAGAACATGGCGTCACCGTCCTACTGTTGTTGATTAACGTATAAACAATATTGAATCGTGTGATAGTATCTACCTAAGCGTCTAGCGAACGCCCTTGACTGAGCGTCGACCGGGCGACCTTGTGAACGCGCAAATGTTTTCTGTTTGCACAAGCCATGGTTAAAGACGTATTGCTATATCCATGTATCGGAATTATTTCGGATTAGCGCAAATTCGTCTCGGCTCGTGGCGTCTTTCGGACCGTGAACTAGACAACGCGTTGCTTGTTGAGGGTTGGCGCGACATTATTCACGGAAAAAAGAGTTCGATGCGATATATTACTTGAGATTGTTCTGAGCTGTTATCGTATCCCAGCGTTCGTCACTCAAGTTTATAGCCGAACATTTCCATGGTAATTCTCCGGTTTTTCGCTGATGCAGGATGTTCGTGCCCGCGTGTAGAGTGGCCGGTGCCAGCCCTGCCCGATGGCCGAGACCTTGGCGGGCACATGAACACTCACGAATTAGTCTGCGCTTATTCTGTTTCACACATAGGTACCCCCCCCCCCCTCCCGATAATGGCCTTAATTAGATATACCACAGCGGCTCGAGATAATTTCTTCAACACACTATGATTCCTGGCCATGGAATTTAACTTCGCCAACTCTGTTTGCTGTGTTCGTTAGCGAATTTGTTTTTGTAAACTTTTTGATTTCCTGTGCGTGCTTTGTGTGCTAAACTGTAGCACCAAAGTTTATTAGTACGTGAAAATTTTCAGCATTAACATATCCTCGTTAATGGAAACTTATGTGCTATGAGTAGCATCATTGATATGTTGAGTGTTTGCCGTAAAGTTGAACGTTCTATGACGTGCCTAATCGAAGGATGTAATGTAATACTTTGGAATATATCCTTGACTTGTTGGGAAAGGGTATTTGTCCTAAAACTGCTTTCTGTGGATCCCATAGGAATAGCCTTATGCACACCATAAAATGCATTTCAAGTTTCATTGATTATTAAGCGTATTCGACACATCTGGACACATTCACACGTCAGATATCATTTTATCGGCGTTTAATTTGCAATGTAACACTAATAATGTGTTATAAAAGATATGATACAAAATCATTTCAACAAAATTTAATCACTTGTATCGTCATTACAGGTATTAAATTTGAAAATTTCTTAGTAGCCGTGAGCCGTGTCAGGCTTAGCTTGCAAATTCCTTGAAGCACTTTTTATCATACTGTTGTTAAATCGTACTGTAGAGTCGGTATAGCCCTCGCTATACAAAATCTTTAGGGCTGTAGTTTTTTAAAACGTTCTAGAACTGTTAAGTATTTGAAAATTAAAAAGAAACCAGTTCTAGTTTGTCATTAGAGAGTAGTCCGAAGCTCGCCGTAGACACGAGCGTTTGTATAAATTAAAGAATACCAATAAATACAGTATATTTCCCTCTTTCTCATTCATTATCAAGTTAATACCTAGTATCTACGTCATATACCAACGACCAACCTTTAATCCTCAGGCTGGCCCAATTTGGATTGGGAACTTAAAACGGTTAAGTCGTACAGTTTTTTGCAAACTGGCTATTTATACACCCAAGATGCGTGGGCCGTCCATCGCGTATGCGAAATTTAGTCTAGTCTAGGTTCGTGCATCCGGCAGAAAATTGCCTCGACTACGTTAGAGCAATTTCCATTCGTGGAATAGAAATAATGACTAGAACTACTGTGCCAATTCTACAGTTTACCCGGGAACCAGTAATCTGTTTCTGTCAAAATTAAGTTGTAAAAAACTAGTTTTTTTGTATGCATTGGAAACTATTTAGCCCTTTATTTGTGAGTCACTATAAAAGCTCATAACTAGATTTTTGAAGCATATCTGTAAAAAAAGATTGATCAGTCCTTCCTATTCGTTTCATGTTTTGCCTGTTTAAGATATTTATCTTTTTAAGCGCGATTCTACCTAGTAAATAAAAGCTACGTACAAATCGCATCAAAAAGTTGATGCGATTTCTACCATTTTTTGATCCACATTTTTATTTCTAATGCATGAATATGTCTGAATGTATTATATTATTCGATAAAATGTCTATGGGAAGAAAAATGAAAGCTTCGTATTGAGCTTTGGGAATTCTCAAGTTCATCTTTAAATCTTTAACGGCATATCGAATCACACAAAAGAAAGTCTAGCTACTGAAAAAACTACTATTAAATAATGAAAAAAAAAAAAAACGGTGACACAATATCTATACAAACAGCACAAGTGACAAGAAAGTTGGACTGTTTCAGGCATGGTGTTCATCGCGGGCTTCGTCGTGATCCTGTCCGGGCTGATGTTCTTCTTCCCGCGCCAGATCCGGCCCGAGATGGCGCCCGTCGTCCGGCGGAGCAAGGAGAAGAGACACGTCTTCAAAGGTAATACATAGCCTCAGCCGGACGACTGGATTGGTCCAGTTGGTGGTGACCCTGCCTGCTGTTCGAAGGTCGCGCGCTCGAATCCCGCTAGGGGCAAACTTTGTGTGGTGAGCATGAATGTTTATAGGTACTCGATTCATGAATGTTTAATATCTATATAATGTATGTATTTATTACCTATATATATAAGTATAATATATATATTTAAGTGTATTTAGGGGAATTGGGTTACCCGACTGTGCCCAGCAGTCGTCCCCATTGTAAATGTTATATTTACACATAGCCTTGAGTGATACGACTGTTCCCAAGGCTCTGGTCCCATCGCCGATGATGAGCGAACAGCCAGCGATCAACTGTAAATATACATGTCTCCCTTGCTGCCATAGGATATATATGTTTTGTTTTTTTCTTGAGCGAGAAAATAGTCTGGAACAAATCGTTTTCTCGCCCTTGGTGGGAATAGTGCCTGAATGCAGCACAATACGTACGTATAAAGTAGCAAGTAAATACAGTCAACAAAGATCATTGACCTGATAAAAAGAAGGCTGCTAGACTCAAACCAGTTTTAACCCAAATTATCTTTTCAAAACATGATTTAAAAGTATTTTATCGTGTTCGTTATTTCCTTCGAGGTCATTTCAATGCATAAGATGTTCTAAATTTGAACGTCATTACTAAATGGAATTCGATGTTGTAAAATGAATTTTACTGTATGACCACAGATAGGAAACTGTCTTTGGTAGAACTTGCTGAATTTATGATATGCGTGTAGATAAAAAAAAAATCTTCCTTTCTTTCTGAAATTTCACAATACCTCATGAATCTTCCAGATTTCTTCACCACAATCAAGCGCCAGCTCACGAACGACATCCTAATGTGGCGGACGGCCAGCTCCGTGCTGCACCTGATGCCGATCTCCGGCGTCTACAGCTTCCTGCCCAAGTACCTCGAGAAACAGTTCCGGCTGCCCACGCACGACGCCAACCTAGTCTCGGGTGAGGTATAACACACACCCGAGCGATTGTACACCTACTCATACTCATACTCATATCATTTATTGCCAAACCATGGTTTTTACAAGATGTTACAATATTTTCTTAAGTACTAACATGGACCCTGTGAGGGTGCAGCAAAATATTAAAACTAAATAGACCTTAAAATCTAAATGTAAATGCAACCGGTATATAAGTATATACCTATTACCAAATTCAACTATAAATTGTCCTTATAGTTATGTTGGTTGTCACTACATGTATAATATACACATCTTTGTCATGGATATGGATATTTATTACGTAGGTCATATTTATGTTGTTGTGTGTGCGTGTGTGTGTATTATTTGTATTATTTATTTGTCATAATTATATTATTATTTTATCTTCAAAGTATTCATTAATACTGTAATATGACTTTGTTAATAGTAATTTCTTTAGTTTGCTTATGAATTTTTGTTCATTTTGTTCTGTTTTTAAAGTTTCTGGTAGTTTATTATATACTTTTATTGACATTATGTATGGTCCAGAAGAATGAAGTTTCAGTTGGGAACTACTACTACTTCAGCCTATTTGGGGTCTACTGTTGGGCACAGGCCTCCTCTCATCGCGAGAGGGTTTGGGCTATAGTCCCCACGCGGGCCCAGTGCGAATTGGGGACTTCACACACATCTTTGAATTGCATCGCAGATGCGTGCAGGTTTCCTCACGATGTTTTCCTTCACCGAAAAGCTCAGTGGTAAATTCAAATTGAATTTCACACATAAGTAAACTTAGAGGTGCGAGCCGGAATCAAACCCCAGAATGAGAGGCGGTAGGTCGAACTACTAGGTCACTACGGTTTCTCTCTCTCTCTCACACACACACACACACACACACACACACACACACACACACACACACACACGCACACACACACACACACACACACACACACACACACGCACACACACCTCACCTAGTTTGACTCAACTGTTGTGAAGTAGCGTAAAGTTATCCCGCTTTACGTTATGGTTATGACAGATCTTCCTATGTTTTTCGTACTCTTCTACTGTTAAAAACCGTTTAGGTGTTTATACATTCATGGACACCATGGATTATGAGAACCAGCATAATACGTCCGATTTAAAAAGTCTATAGTCTATCTATATCCCATAACATCACTCACTAGTGATCGTTATACTCCAAAAACTACACCGTCAAAAGCTAAGGGTAGGTTGATTCAAACCGCCCGTTAAAGTTAACGTTAAATATTTTACTATGGGATAAAATGACGTTTCTGTATGGAATGACAGCTCGGCGGCCATATTTAACGGCTAGGAGTCCGTCAACTATGCATGAATCAACTCACCCCATAGCCGCCATCTGCTGTCAAGCTACTTTATCCATATTGGAAAACCCTGTACTTGTATTTAGGATAACCTTAATTTAGATCGTAAAACTAGTCCAATTCTCTAATTATGTAATTTCGTTTCCAGGTTTGGGCGGTATTCTAGTCATGGGCCTGGGTATCATCACTGCGGGGGTGGTGATCCTGAAGACGGTCCCGACGGCGAAGCAAGTCGCCGCCTGGACTGCCGCCACGGCCGCTATTTACAGCGCTGGTGAGTACCTTTACTTTGATTTAAAGTACTTAAATTTTTTAGCCAAGAGGTTGGGATTTTAGCATTCATTTTTTTTCTAAACACGTAGAAACCGGTAGACGAATTTTGACTGTGGCAAATGTACTATCGATTCGGGCGCCAAATGTAGTAGGAGATACGGCCTAAGGAATATGTAACTTTCGGACGAGTATGTTGATTGCATCGTTTTTAGTGCTGTTACTTTTGCACGTTTCCGATGAAATGACACGCCAAATATTTCGACACATTGTTCCCACTTGACGAGATCGAGTTGTTCACATAGTTGCTACGTGCGTCGCATAGGGAAGCTCAGTGTAATGATTCAAGTTTTAGCAAGGTGGGGAGTAAGTAGTAGTACTTTAGTGGGATTAGGGACTGACAGACTGAGGGTGGGTTGCAAACCATTCGTTAAGTAAGCAGCGCTCGTTAAATATTTCACTATGGGATAAAATGATGTTTCTGTATGGAACAGTTCGCCGGCCATATTTAACGAACATGAGTCCGTCAACTGTGCTTGAATCAACGGGCCCTTCTTGGATTTTTTTTCGATCATCCAGCCTGTTCTATATTGTTTTTGTTTTAACACAGCGAATGCTCCGTTGTAGGCATGGTGGTGCTGATGTTCGTGAGCTGCCCCTCGGAGAGTTACCGCGCGCTGGGCGAGGCGGGCGTGGGCGGCGCGGGCGGCGCGCTGGGCTGCAGCGCCGGCTGCCACTGCGACGCCGTGCCCTACAGCCCCGTCTGCGGACAGGTGTGATACTGATCATAAGGAACACTCTTGTGCTCCGGCGGACAGTGAAATTACCGCCAGAGGCATTCCATCTTAGCCCTCAGGGCAGGCAACGCATTCGAGATCTTATGATTCTTAATAAGAAACGTCAGTGACCGCTTACCATCTGGTGGCCTATAGTATAATAAATTCGCTAAATTGGCAACATCATCTCCAACTTCAAATGTCATATTTGCATGGACACTATTGTGTGTTATGACAAACTTTAACCTTGACAGCCAAACCTCACATGACAGTGAGACTCATTACCTTTATGGTTGTGGACCTCGAGTGTCGCCTTTATTTAGAAGTGGAAGTTTTTCAGTTGAAATGATGATTTATGTGTTGTTTTCTTGTCAGGACGCGTACACGTATCTTTCGCCGTGTCAGGCGGGATGCCAAGGCAGCGCGCAGCTGGACAACAGCACGTGGCTCTACTACAATTGTTCCTGCATCCCCGCCGACGGCGCCGGCCTTAAGGCGCTTGACGCGTGAGTAAATACATGACTTCCATATATTTTATTACTGCCCATTTTAACCATTAATACGGCCAAAAGGCTTAACACTGTGTGATTTGATAGCGCATTGTGCCTACGGTATTAGATTCTCTCTCTTCTTCTTCTTATTTTCAGCCGTTTTCAATCACTGGGCTGGTGGCCTCCTTCATTTTATACTTTTTCTCTCTTTTCTTGTGTTGCTTCCATCCATTTGACACCAGCAGATCTTTTGATATAGTGAGGCTATCGCATCTGCGGTCTTCCTTGTGGACGCTTCTCGCCTCATTGTTTCCACTCAAGCAGTGATATAAATGGTATATATCATGAATCCTTATTTCTGGCAACGTGACCAGCTCACTGCCACTTCAGCTTCGCAATGCGATGTAAAGGTGGGTATCGACTACGCGCGGCAAACCATCGAACATTGGGTCGCGCGGCAGCCGCGCGCAATGGGTACTGTGCCGCCGCGCGAGGCAACTCGAACATTGGCGCGCTCGAACGCGCCGCGCGACGAACCAGTTCATGTGGATTTTTGATAGCGCGGCAAAGGAGCGTCAGTGCGTTCTGCGCGCGCAGTTGGGACGGATCTTCATATATTTTAGTTGATGCGCGCGGCAAGAACATGGAAAACGATAAGTGTCGTGCTATAAAGATTATATGGCACTAAACCTGGAACATTAAATGTAGTAATAATAATATGATAAATAACGATAAAAACAGCAGCTGCATATGAGCTGCACGTTACCGACGTAAAATGTCCATGGTTGCCGCGCAGAAGGTGAATGTCGTGGACGGATCGGCTGCCGCGCGCGGCAGCCGCGCTACAGAAAAATGATGCGCTAAAAATGGCTCGCGAGCCAAAACCCATGCTTGCCGCGGTCGAACAATGATCGCGCGGCGGCCGCGCTAAGTCGATACACGCCTTAAGATTAAAGAAAGCGAATTTACGCTAGAAACAGTGCCATTGATTCGGGTGCCAAATGTAATACCCTCGAAAATTATTCTCGTTAGAACGTCACTCAATGCGTCTCACACGCTAGCTAGACGCGTCTCGCTACCTCTACGTATTAGGGTATGAGTCCCTAAATTTTTCTGGGACATGTTCTAAAAATTCGCACTCTGAAAGAGACGTTTGGCCTTTTTCCTTAACCATGCGCCGGCCGCATACAAGGCGCATGAAAGCTACGATAGGGACTGTCCACGGAGATCATAGAGATTGCAGTCATGGAGATTCTAAATAAATATCTAAAAAATATTAAAATTTATTTCAGACACGACCGCTACGCTCAGCACAACGTTTCGCTTCTCTCCGCGCAGGGTTTGGCAGTTAGTGGAGAATGCGGCGGGCCCTGCAAGCAATTCTACGCCTTCGTGGCGCTGTTCGCTGTGCTCATGTTCATACACGCGAGCGGCGAGGTCGGGGCCGTCTTGCTCATCATACGGTGCACCGACAAGAACGGTTAGTTGACGTTTTGGGAACTAAATAATACAAAATTGACAAAAAAAGAACAAGGTTAAGTTTACTTTCGGTCGAGCTCTATCGACAGTCAAGAGCAGTGTCTACATTATATTAAATCTGATATTCTTTCCACAGACAAGGCGATGGCGATGGGCGTGATACAGTTCGCGATCGGCGTGTTCGGAAACGTGCCGTGCCCCATAGTGTTCGGGTCGGCCATCGACGCGGCGTGCCGCACGCGCGACCTCGTGTGCGGCGCGCTCGGAGCCTGCGCCGCCTACGACAACGACAGCCTCCGCCATCTCTTCCTCGGTCAGTGCCCATAGTGTCCGGACCACCTAATACATACATACATAATATCACGCCTTTTTCCCATAGGGGTAGGCAGAGACCACTTCTTTCCATTTGCTACGACTCTTGCATACTTCTCTCGCTTCTTCAACTTTCATCCCGTTCCGCATACATGCTCGTCGGTTTAGAGTACTTTTGACCTGGCCTTTAATCAGATTGTCCTGAATTTGATCGAAGAACATTCGCCTCGGTCTTCCTCTTCCAGGACCTCCATTCACACTAGCCATATAAATACTTTTTGTCAGTCTTCTCTCATTCATCCTTTCCATATGACCAAACCAATATAGCATACCTTTTTCTATTTTTGTCACTACATCCTCTTTCACACCACACCGCTCCCTTATCACGCTATTCCTTACCCTATCACTCAATTTAACATTTGCAATATTCCGCAATGCTCTCATTTCTACAGCATTGATTTTACTTTCGTGCTTCTTCTGCCATACCCAACTTTCACTACCATACATAAGTGTCGGCACTAGCACACCTCTATGTACAGCCACTCGAGCCTTTGCCGAGACTTTGTGGCTAGTCATAAAAGCATGCAATGCCCCATTTATTGAATTTCCAGCATTCACTCTTCGTTCTATGTCACCATCACACTTTCCATCCCTAGTAAATTTTGAACCCAAATATATGAATTCATCCACTTGTTCCACTTTCTTACCCCCTATCATAATTTCACACAGCGTCCTAAATTCATCTCTTTCAAAAACCAGAACTTTCGTCTTGCTTACGTTGATTTTCATACCCTTTCTTTCTAATGACACATGCCGGACCACCTAAGACACCCAATAAGTTTGCATGTATTCTCATCTTAGGTCCAAGCCCCATTGTTTTTCCAAAAACATAGCCCTCTTATCTTATCTTATCTTGAGACTGTGGGATCCTTGCGGATACACTTCGACCCATTGGGATTTTTTGTGTAATTACCCCTCTCCGTGCAGCTAATCCATTGCTTCCTCCACCTTCACCAATAGGTTAATGATGGAGTGCAATGATAGTGCTTTGAATTCTGAGCTTCTTTCAACATACCCCTCAATCGGTCTTACTCAATAACGTAAATATTTTATTCCAGGTCTATCAGCGGGTTTGATGTTCCTCGCGTTCATAATGGACCTGCTGGTATGGAGCAAGGCGGGCCGCATCGACATGAACCCCGGCGACCCCGCGCCGCAAGAGCCGCCCCCGCACGATACTCGCCTCTGACACCTCTACGAGTCGCACCTCTAAACGCTATATGAGGGGTCTCATATGACAATGGTCGTTCGTCGACCAGCCTGGATAACTCTACGAGTTATAAACGCATCCTCGAAATGCAGTCTACTTTCGAAGAGTAGTTTGAACAAACGGGTCTCTATCGACTTGTTCAGTGACAGCAATTCTGACACTTCGCGCCGGATACGCGCATCTGACACTTCTACGAGTTGCACCTCTAAACACACTCGTCAAATGACAATGGTCCCTTGTCGACCAGTATCGTTACCGTACACTGCTCGGGCTGTAGGCCAATTACTTGACATTGGCGAAATTGTCTTTTATATAGACAGAAGCCATTATTTAAAACAAGATCTCTACACTCACTTGCGTAAACGAGTCGCTCTTCTCTTCCTGACTTCTAATCCATAATTAAATGGTAGTGGGAATTTAAAGCCACTTAAGATACCTCTACGAGTCCCACCTCTACACACCTGTCAATGCGTTCGTTAAATATTCACAATATGGGGAATACGACGTTTCTTCGCCATTTATAATGTTGACCGGTCCTCAAATGTGCCGATGCAACTTACCCTGACGTTTTTTTTAAATTAACAGGTGTTTTACGTATAAGATATGGTGTTAGTTATTTGACATGATGTTATAATGTGTGTGAACTAGATTGATTGGTTTTAGCTTCACTTTATTTTAACTTTTTTTAGGAGGTGCTTTTATTCGATCTTTTTATACCTTATAGTTATAGAGTTACGGACTACTTTCGAGGATTAACCCACTTGTTATTTTTCTATTTGCGATATAAATTTTAGATGAAATTTATTAATACTAATGATCAAGAAACATTAATCGTTTGCATTTTATGTTATATGTATGCATTTTATACACTAGTTACATTTTATGAAATAAGTAATTGCTGCTCAATTTTTACAAGAAACAGTTTGATCGAAGAGCATAATATTTTACATTTGTAAATATAGTGTATTTATACAAAACATGGGATCAAATACTGGCTTGCAGTTAGTCATTTTAAAATTGCACATATTTCACAATAAGTCTTATTATACATTTATTGAGACATTTATAGATATCGATTGGTAATCAATCATATACGGCACGACAAATTTATATGTGCACATAACAGTCGATTTTTCTAAAAGCTCGAGTCAAGTTAGTATACCCTGATACAGTTTCATTCCTCGACCATCGGCACATACAATTTTGTCATGCTGTATTGGAGCTACATCACCTTTTATTACACACTGTGTATTTTATTTAGCTATCACAATTCTGGGACTGAGTATGTTGTAAACTTGAGTTCACGCGGGACTGAAAAATGCGAGTTTAAGCCCTTACGTAACAAGTTGTTGGTAAAAATGGATTTCGAATAATTCAGCGTCTGTGTGAACACAATTTTATTTTTATCGATTATTGCGAATTACATGGCTAGTGATTAGACATTACATTTAGTTAAGTGCGAGTTTTACACATTAGTTATATAATGTAAATATGAATCCATTATACTATATAATCACATATTAAAATTAGTTTAAATTTAAGGACGTTTAGCCAATATGTCTGTTGTCTTTTGTATTATTAATCTTCATTACTTAAATCTACTTATTTTATCGTGTGCAAGAACTACTTTTTAAAACAGTTTAAGGGAATTGTTGGTTTAATGGTACACTTGAAGTTATTGTCTATGATTTTTCTTAATATTTCTGTTAGCTAAATTTTACTTTTTTTCATCAATTATTTACTCATGTAATGGATTGGCCTACCTAGTGATTGCCTGATTAGTGAGAAATCGTCTGATTGAAGAAATAGGCATTGACTTTGCGTGTATCAAACTATAGCCTCCTTAGTGAAAATTATATTTTTTTAAAGGCTGGGTCGTGTGTTAATTTTTTAATATATTTAGCATAGTTGGACTGTAAGGATAATATCGAGTTGGAATTTTTTATTGTTTAGACGTAGCTTGGGGGGCAAGTAGCAAAATCTTAAGGAGCTATTATACGTATAGAATTTATATAACTAGGATGCATGTTTGGTGTTAATGGTGTCAGTGCGATCAGTGTGCAATAGCATTATTAGTAATGAAAATTATCCATGTACATCTTCATATGTTAGCTCCATTTAGATCTGTGATCGTATGCATCATAATAAACCTACTTATAACTCAGTATATTTTATCTTACGCTTGATCCGTCAGGTTTACCTTGCAAGTGCAATATGTTTCGTAGGCATAGTAATAAGGACCAGAAGGGCATTGTCTCTTTCTAACTTATTTAGACAAAGTTGCGGTACAAATCGGTTATTAATAAAAATTGGCATAGCAATAATGTAAACTGTGCATTAAGATGGTGCAATTTGCCTTCGAGCCCTCGCCCCACTCATATCGCTATCCTTTTTACTCTTTGATGTAAGAAAAGGATAGCGATATGAGAAGCGTGGCAGCATCGCTACAAAAATCCGCCGTGGGCGAGGGCGCTTAGTTAGATAGATCTTTAGTAGATGAAATTTTTATGTATGATTACAATTTATGACCCCCTCTCTTCCCGTGGGTGTCGTAAGAGGCGACTAAGGGATAAACCGGAGGATGGGCAGCAGCGTCCTCCGAGAACTACCTTCATCAAACTGCGGTCGCCAACCCGCCTGCCAAGCGTGGCGACTATGGCAATCCCCCCCAAGGGATCTATATACTTGGGACCAAAAAAGTGCCACAAGCAATGCCCAGACCCCCAGTCCCCGGCGGCCCCGCTATTCCTGGCTCCGGTAGCGGCCATGGTAACGGCGGGGCAGGGGGTGCTAAAGTTAATCCCCGGCAGAGACCCGGCTACCAAAAATGGTTCCGAGACGTGGGCGCTTACGATGGGCCTCATAAGAAGGCTCAAAGTCACTCAGAGGGCAATGGAGAGGGCTATGCTCGGGGTTTCTCTGCGTGATAGAATCAGAAATGAGGATATCCGCAGTAGAACTAGGGTCACCGACATAGCCCCAAGAATTGCGAGCCTTAAGTGGCAGTGGGCGGGGCACATTGCTCGCAGGACTGATGGCCGATGGGGCCGGAAAGTTCTCGAGTGGCGCCCGCGAACCGGGAGACGAGCTGTCGGTAGGCCTCCAACAAGATGGAGCGACGACCTCGTGAAGGTTGCGGGAAACCGGTGGAAGCAAGTGGCACAGGACCGGTCTGAGTGGCGAGCCTTGGGGGAGGCCTATGTCCAGCAGTGGACGTCTTTCGGCTGAAATGATGATGATGATGATGACAATTTATGAAAAGTATAATGAAATTATTTTACCGCAATAGTGCTGTTTTTGGATATAATGATGAATGGCTTTACATATATTTAAATGAATGCTTAATATGTATGTTCCCAAAAGCGATCATCTTTTACACTACTTAGCATAATTATACGTTGTACGATATCTCAGTGGTAGACTTATAGCTTATTGTATGTTGTTACGTATAGTTATACATATATATATAGCGAACACAGTTTCCTAGTCTATGGTTAGTTTTAGGTAATAATACCTCTGAATTTTAGATGTATCTCGCTCGGAGCTTAGGAAATTCACCTTTGTTTGCAAGTTTCCTTTTGGATCCTTTTTCGCAACTTTTATGTAATAAATCCAACGGAAATATTTTACACACCTTCCTTTTGGAGTGTTACACCTAAGTCTTTGTAAGCAAATATATATTCTGCCCTATTTCAACATAATTAGCATGTTTTTTTTGCCAAAAACGCGCATATTTGTTATATAGTATGACACGATTAGTATGGGGCGCGAATTAAGCAATAATAGTCTCTGTGTCAACGGTGTAAGTGCTTTGTCGCGTGCCAAATTAGTTGCGTTTTGCTGACCGATATTGTTTGCGCTATGACGTGAATTGAAGTGATAAATGCATTATGTGACCAACTTCCGCCTTGTCGCGTTTGACTCCAACATAAACCTGTTTAAGTTGTATATCATCTATATATGTAATATATTTCCTTTAAAAACATTAGGACTTTACCGCCTAAATAATAAAGTTTAATTTTTAAACATAAAATCACAAATCCACGTGAAAAGATTTGTCGAAGTTATATTTCTGCTTCTCATTCTTGTAAGTATACGATTATTAAACAAACGGGAATTGACAATATCAAACATAGTTGATAATCGATTTAGAATAGTTACATCAATTTCAAGATCATGGATTCCAAAAGGTGTAAATCAGATTATAATTTATGTATGAATGAAATCATTTACAATATCGACTCACAAGTTCCGGTGATTTGTTTTTCATAATATATTGTATGTAAGGTAACTATAGATTTGTTACTGTGACCAATGTCACGTATTTTTTAATTATTTGTAAATAAATAAAAAATACTGAAACCTCCTTTGTATTTTTATTACTTTAGGTAAATACTCGTATTTATTAATTTCCAAAAAAAGCGTAAGTTCAACCGGTGATAGAAAAGAAAAGAAAAGGAACATTTATTCGCACAGCAAAACACAACATACACATACAGACAAGAAAAACACTTATATTTAAAATATAGCTGAAAGGGCTGCCAGCTCAGCGATATGCTGCGGTACGGCCGGCACCGCAGCGCTGATTTTTAGCTAGACCCAAGAGAGAGAGAGAAAAAAAAACAGGCAAATTTGAGTGATGAGGGTAAGTAGCATAGTATTTCGCAGGGCTTGTAACCGGTTACTTCAAAAAACCCCGAAATAGCCAAATATTTAGAATTATTTTATACTCTTTATGTGGAACTCCATAGTGTATTTAGGTTATTACTTCGTATTATTTTATAGCCTTATTAAACATGAAATAATAAACGAAAGAACGATAAGCAAACCGGTTTATTTGTATGGGGGCATAAACCGGTTTCAAGCCCTTAATTTCGCATTGATTGAATTTGAGCGAGTGGCGAAAGCGTAGCCGAAGGAAAGCATAGGAAGGCCAGTGGCGGACTAAGCCTGACGGGGGCCCGGGGCGGAAAATCTAAATGGGGCCCCCCTCCTTGCCTGTGTAGATGTGTTGATGGTGTATGTTAGGCTCCCGTGCACTGACTACGTAACACATTTAGTTGAAATTTGTTCGCTTACCATCAGGTGGCCTGTCAAAGGCGGATCAAGCTTTTCCCCTTTTTCACGTCAGGGCTTAAAAATACATAATAACAGTAGACCTAGTCCAGCCGAGGGGGGGGGGGGGGGCATGACCCCCATGAGCCCCCCTGGATCCGCCCGTGTGGCCTGTGTGGTCGTTTGCATTTATACATCCATACTTACGAAGAAGCGAAAGTAACTTTGACTCTCTGTTGCGTCTTCACGCTCAAATCGCTTCACCAATTTAGATGAAATTTGGTATGGATGGAGATAATTCTAGTCCCGATGAAGGACATAGGCATAGCCTAATTTTTATCCCAAAAAACGTATCTAGTTTCCGCGGGAACGCGAGCGCTACAACCGAATCCTACGCGGACAGTCGTGGACAGAAACTAGTCTATTTTCTAATATTATAAATGTGAAAGTAACTCTGTCTGTTACTTCTTCACACTTCAACCGCTGGATCGATTTAGATGAAATCCGGTATGGAGACGATAGTTCTAGTTTCGGGGAATGATCCAGTAACCTTGTCGTTTGAAAGTATGGAGTAGTAAGCGCAAAATCCGGTAGTTCTGATTTTTTGCAGGCTTGTTTATGTTGTTAGTATAATGTATAATCCAAGTTTGTGACCTCGAGCGCTTAACGCAACTTTGTCAAAAATAAAAAAACAAGAGAAAATTTCGGCTGCTTTTCAGATTTTGGCGATTTTTATCCCAAATGACTAGTTTTTGATACTACCTTCTCAGAACGTTTTTAAAGAAGACTAAATTTGCTATGATATGAGACTAGAACCGTCTCTGTGTACCCAATATTTTCTGAGATAAAGCTTTTCGGAATTCATAATTTTTCTGAACTTTGTAATATTTTAGAAGTCACTCGAACAGCTGTAGCAGGATGTGTTTCCAATTACCTCCGTCGAAGTGTGCTAGTGTTGAGCACGAGCGTGTGGGGTCATGAATTGGAGTCACCTGTAGCATTTTTATATCCTACTAGCTTTTGAAGGCGATTTCGTATGCGCATAATCATCAACATTCAAACTCCGGTTTTTCCCGATCCCGTTGGAATTTTAGACCTCTCTTAATACACCTCTACACCTCTTCGGAAACCTACATGCCAAACTTCAGCTTTCTACGACCAGCAGTTTCAGCTGTGCGTCACACACACCAAAAGAACTTTGGGGTAACCATCGAACTACTGTCACGTTTCACCTATAGTTAGCAGACAACGCTCTGGCAAAACTGATGGTCGTAGGAAGCTGAAATTTGGCATGTAGGTTTCTTAGGAGGTGTAATGGCGCACTAAGAGAGGATTTTCTAAAATTCTTACGGGAACGGGAAAAATGGGAGTTTAAATTTTGATGTTTCTGTGTATACGAAATCGCCTTCAAAAGCTAGTAGGATATAAAAATGCTATAGGTGGCTCCAATTCGTGACTCCACACGAGCAACACTAGCACAATCTGCCGAAGATAATTGGAAAAACATCCCGATAGCGATGTTCTAAAATATTGCGAAGTTCTGAAAAATTATGAAGTCTGAAAAGCTTTATCTCAGAAAATATTGGGTACACAGAGACGGTTCTAGTCTCATATTATAGCAAATTTAGTCTTCTATAAAAACTTCCTGAAAAGATAGTATCAAAAACTAGTCCTTTAGGCTACTTTTTAACCCGGAAAAACACATAGTTCCCGCAGGAGCGCTATAACCGAATTTCACGCGACGAAGTATTGGGCTGAAGTTTAAAAGTCTTGAAAAGGTAGTATCAAAAACTAGTTCATTAGGGTCAAAATTTTCGATGTTTTTTTAAATTTTTGACTAAGTTACGTTCAGCGCTCAAGGTCACCAACTTGGATTATACATTAGGCCAACATCATAAACAAGTCTGCAAAAAATCAGAACTACCGGATTTTGACCCACATGCTGCTGATGTACTGTTACTGGATTAATTTAGGTATTATAGGTATCATTATATTCCCACGCAGGCCATATTATGCGCTTAACACGGTACCGCGAGCGTTGGACATCAAGTGCTTGGACCTTAGACTTGGAAATGTTGGGATATTTTACCAATAACTAAGTATCTATGAAATAGACTATGGGGGCCCTCTCGTCGAGGTCGAAACCAGAACATTGGCGTAACAATACCTATAGGGTGGCAGTGGCGCGTGGCAGAACGGGCAAAATTCCCTAACTCACTACCTGAGCTGAGGGGGCCCCGGCCCAAGAGGCCACGAGGAAAGAAAGGAAAATTCAAAAATTTCAGTTGTGCAATTTTGCAATTAAAGATTTGCCTCGGGGCCTCGAGCGTGAGGTGGTACAGTTATGCCGCTGCCTGGTCGAAATTTTTTTTTTTTTTTTTTTTGCCTTAAGTAGGTACTATATTATTTGGTGATTTGGGGGCCCCCTAGGATCGGGGGCCCGGGGCGGACCGCCCCCGCCGCCCCCCCCTTAGTCCGCCACTGAGGAAGGCCATGATTAGCATCATTAGGACGGACAGACAGATAGACAGACAGACATTGCGAAACTAAAAGGGTTCCTTGCGGATTATACGGAATCCTTTAAGGTCGCCATGGACAGCGAGATTCGTGAACTCGAATGGCGGTTTCTCATCACGTTTCCCTGAGGCTATATTCGACAAGTTGAACTTTAAATCTAGCTGCTTATGCGACGTTCGAAGTTCATGCGCGAGCCCCTGTTCCAATGCCAACCGGAGATGAACGCCGAGTCTATTCAACCGCGATGACATCGTCCATTGTTGGATCAAACCGTAGCGATCATTCAGGGCGATGTGACGTGACCACACTTTATTAACCTTTTACTCGTCACAATCGATTATAGCGTAAAATGAGCTTTTGAGTTATGTCCGTATAGATCAAAATGGCGCTACGTAGGGTTTTAACTCTGTTTACCCAAAAAGTTAAAATAAGTAGCTTAGGTACTTTTTTCTCGCATGAGGAACCCTACATACTTAATTACGTAGCATACGCGATTCCAAATAAAATGCTGCTGATAAGTTGAATTAAATGTAAGCCAACAAAAAAGAATAGTCAAAATCCGATCAGTAGATACTGTCGGAGAAATACCTTCGGCTTGAGACTAGAGTGAAAGCGTGAATATTTTAAATATGCGCTATAATATTATTGTTTTAACTTGTACAAAGGGCTGCCTCTTATGCAGCCCTTACCTGCACCCTTTCCTGTCTGCTTTCTGCATTTTTTCCAGGCTTCTCTTCTGCTGCTGCCTGCTTCGGAGCCTGCTTGGGGGTTACACTTGAGCCCCACGGGCGGCTCCGAGGCCCTCTCCGCTTCTTCGTTTTGTATTTTTCCCAAGGCCAGTGACTTTTATTCGTTTTTCGCGACTGCTGAGTGAAACGTTTTATTTTCACATCTCCGCCGCGGAACTGAAATGGCGGAATTGAATTGAATATGAATTTGAATTAAAGTAATGAAGAACATAGGTAACGCAAGGATGTGGTTTATATCAGTAGGTATCAAACATAAATGGCTTCCCGAATGAAGTCCCAGGTCAGGCCCATTATACGTTGCCGCAGGGGAAGCGGAAGAATGCCATGTGTACTCGTAACCCCGGCAAAAATGGCGTTTCGAAGATCACGATCACGTGGGGTTTTAGCCGATACAAGTTTATTTGACAATGGATGTCATTTCCATGATTATTATTGTTTCTTTTTTTCTGGACCCTTGGCGAGTAGATATACATCTCTAAGATCTTAGATTTAAGTTTTAAGTTAGGGACTATAGAGTACATCTCTTAAATGTAATGTTAGTACGTATACCTATGTATGTATTATACATAAACATAATTATACCTAATGCAAATGTAGTGTGAATTTGTATGTGATTATTATTATTTTAAAAAAGGCCTTCTACTGAGTTTGTTGCGGCGCTTCTTCTCAAGCAATGGGTCTAGAAGAGCTGGTAAATTAATTTCTGACGTGTAAAAGTGTCCCTATGTGGCCAATTTGCTGAATAAATAAATGAAATGAAATGAAATTAAAGTTTATTTCACAAGAACATATAATATATAAAGGTCTTACAAGATACATGCATGTGCCATAATATGTTCCGACGGTACTGGCATGTGAAAATATATTTATAGAACAGAATACCTATGCTAATAATTCAAAATTTTATAAACTACACGTAAAAATAGATTAAATTAAGAACCTGTGTCCAGTAGAAAAACAGTACTTATTATAGTAACGTCACAAAATATTTAATTTAAATGATTGATTGATTGAAAAGAAAAATAACCGCCCTGCTCCCCACAGAACGGGGTGGTATCCATGAGGATTTAACACCCCGCTCCTATTAGATAAGGTACTGTGCCTCCGCTGCGCTGGTTATTTTATCCGAGCCTTTGCAGTAACTATTATAGGTATTTACTTATAACGCGACGGAGGAGCACTCCTAACTATTCAAGTTTTTTGATAGGTATTGAAGATAGCGGATAGCCGATAGTCCAATGACCACATTTCTTTGGCGTACTATTTATTGACAGGAAATTGTAACAACACTGCGATTCCAGGAATCGATACGTGTGCCGCCAAAAATTGCAAACAGTCGAGTAAAAAAAAGGGCAAGAGCGAAGTGATCCTAATTTTATTGGTTCAAACCTTTTCAAACAGTCAGGGGCCGTGCCTTATCGAGTCCATACGTGTAGGGATATAAGATTTCCCATATCATGGGGCAAAGGGGCGCTGGGGCTCCACAGGGAGTTAGGGAAGCGCTTGAGGGAGGCATCGGTAGACCCTCGCGCCGGCAGCTTTCTCGCGCAAAGACTGGCTAATGCCATAGTAGCGAGGGAATGCTGCCTGCGTGATGGGAACCCTTCCGAAAGGCCCTAATTTAGGTTTTTAGGTTATTGTTTAGTTTTTTTTCCGTAAATTTTAATGTTATTTGTAGTTTATTTTTATTTTTTTTACTTATTCTTTTCTGAATAAAATTTTACTAATCTAATAAGGATAGGCAGTCTCCCAATCTTCGTTTTATTTTAACTTTTTTCAGTACTTTAGCACCCGTATTTAAAATACTAAAGGTTCTCTAGTTCTCTACTATACTATGTACCTCTACGGAACGCCGACACGCTTTTCAGGCGCAAAAAACTGGATGACTAGTATTTTGGCAATTTGGCGTAAACAGATGGTTAGTGGACAGTTTTCAGCCGCTATAAAACGTGTGGCAACGTACAGTCAACCACAGTTGATGATCGAACCTCAAAGATAATCAATCTGAAAATACTTACTTATTAATAAGTAAAATTCAAATACAAATAGACCAAAATGTCGAGTCCAGTGATTATCGTCTGCTTGGCGTTGGTCGCCTGCGTGGTCTCCGCTCCAGGTAGGAGATTATTCTAAATTATTATACTTAAACAATATATGTAAATATAATAACTAAAGAGTCAGTCCGTGTGGAGTTTAAAAATTAAAGATCGCGTTTAATTGGAAATTCATATTGGAAACATACCTAGTTGGATAAGAAATATAAGAAACTGTCAAGCCGCTCATCGTGTTTCGAAGTACCTACCTAAGTGATTGTGTTTAGTGAATAATAAAATCTAAAAAAAGATATTAGAAGTAGGTTCGAAATATTATATAATAAGTTTATTTGGTCCTAATCTCACTTGATATTATGGCCCGTCTAGGGTATAAGGTGGAAGGCTTACCTATACACATACGCAGGGAGAGAATGTTCATAGGTTAATTCATTCATTCCGTGTTCCATTGTGCAGGCTCAGGGCGCGAGCGTAGATTCTACGACGGCGGCTACAACCTCGGGGGAGGTGGCGGCGGCTTCGGGGGCTTCGGGGGCTACGGCGGGCACGGCGGCCACGGCGGCCACGGCTACGGCCCGGGCCCCCATACAGCCACGCAGAGCTTCTCAAAGTCCTCAGCTAGTGCCAGCTCGGTTTCCGGCGGGGTGACGCATGGATGATTATTCTGAAGTAAGTAGGTACCTCTGTAAAACTAGTGCCTACTATAAAGTTTGTACAAAGTTTCTATAGAGTATTGGTATTTGTATTTGATCTAAGTATGTCATGGCATCCATCCTAATTCCGTACATTAAGGTACTTCAATGAATGGGTGGTGCAATATCAGGCTGTCTGGTTAGTAGTTTATGTCAAGAAGTGGATGGACGTATCTATAGGCTGACATGAAATGATGATGCGCACTTAACTACAGATTAATAAATAGACTTAACATCGATATCATCATATGATGATGATGATGACGATATCATCACAAAAAAATACTTTGGCAAACTTTGGAGTAAGTGCTTACAGGGAGTTATGAGTGATGTTACTATACTTAACAAACGCCCTCAGGCGAAGTTGCCGCCAATCAAGCTGCCTATTTCCTCTGAGAGAACCTGCCGACTATTAGGACTACCTACATCATTTTTGTTCTCTATTAAGTCCCTACTAAATTTGTCTGCAAATAACTGATTTGTTAAAAAAGAACCATTTGTTACTTGTTGCAGAACTTAAAAGGACTGGCGATGGCGTAACGAAGCGGCTTGGATATTCGATTGAATTTGTTATTTATGATATTTTTAAGTATTTAAGGACTGTCCTGTATAGCCCAAACCCTCTCATGATGAGGGGAGGCCTGTGCCCAGCAGTGGGACGTAAATAGGCTGCAGTATAGTAGTAGTAGTAGTAGTAGTAGTAGTAGTAGTAGTAAGGTACTGTCAAAGCTAGGTATGAACCTATGTCATAGCAAAATGGGACATAATTAGCCCATTTCAAGATACGTAGAGTAGGTAAGTGAATATAATTTTAAGTTTAAGTTAAGTTTTTATCTGTCGTGGATTAATTATAAATGTCAATTACAAATTAAGTAAGTAAGTAAGAACATGGAACAAACGTGTTGAAATAAATTACAGAACATGGTCACTTGATTTTATTTTCTTCAAGAGTCTTATATACATTGTATAAATTTTTGAAATAGCTCGTTCTAAAGCCCGGGTCATACCACACCGACCGTAGGCTTGCGCAGCTCGTACACGATACAAAGTTAACCCCCGTCGTCGCGTGTACGGCACGCATGCGCTGAGTAAATAAGTAGCCAAGTAAGTACATTTTAATAAAGGTTTATTTAATTATACTTACATTACGATAGACACTTGAAATAATTATTATGGCCGTCTTCAGCCCCTATTGACTTCGACATTACTTGGATTAGTTTTTCTTCAGGACTTACTCTTAACACTCGTAGTGAAGGCTATAACTAAGTACACTCAACAGCAATGAAAACGGGTCACTTTGTATGGAAAGTCTATACAAAGCGACCCGTTTTTATTGCTGTTGAGTGTATTTATCTGAATCCGCCGGAAATTAGAATACAATTTCTTTCTCTAAATTTTCTTCAGCATTTCCGTAACACTCGTAGTTAAGGCTGCATTATTGGTTCCCGTCGCTTGTGGAGGAGGCGGAGGCGGGGGCGTCCGCGGGGCTGGGATGGCGAGTCTCGCGGCGGCCGATCCATAGGGGCCTCGCGCTTGTTGATGATGTACGCCAGCTCAACGCTATCACTGTAATGATATAAATAATTTTACGATTTCGTAACTGAACCCCTTTAAAGTGAATATATGTATAATAATACCAGCTTCTGCCCACGACTTCGCCTGCGTAGAATTCACTTGGCGATGCCGAAGGAAATTATCCAGGATAAAAGGTAGCTTTGGACTCCAATTACATCCACACCAAATTTCACCTCAATCGGTGCAGCGGAAGCGTGAAGAGGTAACAGAAAGACAGAGTTAGGTACGCGTGTGCTACAAAACTGAACTATACTCTACGAAATATAGCACTAGGTACCTAACCCAAGAGAGGCAAGATGAGTAAGGAGCGACGATCGATATGCACAGTGGACTTGTCTAGATTGGGTGCGGCACGCCTTTAGACAGAGTTCAGTTCAACGGGTGACCAAATAGACTGATGCATATAGGCTCTGGCAATAGTTTTTTCCCACTCCCGTGGGAATTTCGGGAAATCCTCTCTTAATGCTCCCCTACACTCCCCAAGGAGTCTACATGCCTCAGCTTCCTACGACCAGTGTTTTCGGCTTTGCGTTGTCATCTGATCAGTCAGTCAGTATTTGATTGATGATTGATGGTGACCACCTGTCGTCGTCGCTGCAGTCCAGGAAACTGTCGCCGGCGACGCTGGCGTCCTCTGCGCTCCAGTACACGCCTTCGCTGTAGCTCCGTCTCTCCTTCGTGCCTGCCGATGAAAACCACTATGTTGCAAAAGATTACATCATAGCCGCAGCTAGTGATCTAGACTAGACCTAGACCAGGGTTTAAACTCAGAGTAAAGTCTGGATTGTTCAAAGAATCATAATCCATATCCATTATCCAGGCAAAAGGCTGTGAAGGCCGAACGTGAATAAAATTATCCAAACATGTTTAAGTCCGATATTAATGAACTAAACTTATTTTCAAAGAATATTTTTTGCTAATCTTATTACTTACTGGGCACAGCAAAAACAGCCGCGATCGCTACGGCTGCCAAGCACGTCAGTCCCGCGAACATTTTTTTGTACTATGTTTATTTTTGTTTATTTTTTCCTTTTATGTCCATCGCTGTCCTAATTCTAGCAGGATGTATGGTTGGAGTTGACACTGATCAAATATCACAATGCCATGGATTCGGCGATGATTTGGCAGAACAAAGGGTAAAGTGACCTTACAAAGTGGCATGATATGCTTAATGTTGATTCGATGATTGCTTTATTGTTGTTATACTATACATGGTTATATTATACCCGAATTAATGTTCTGTGCATATTCAGGGTCAGCTTTGTTACATTTTTATAAGATAGCAACTCAACATTGTTTAAATGCAATCGCATTATTTTGCCGATTCCCGCTATGACCTAATACTCAGCTGCTTCATCTTCTTTGTGATTGTCATATTCTTTACCTTTTTCTAGTAAAAAGGCGTCTATTCCACCGTTTCTATTACTGTCCTACATTTATGGATGACGTTTTAATTGTCTGCGGTTGCATTAGAGCATTCAAGAATCCCTAAGATGCAAAACGACATTACAAGTCGAGCTATGGTATCACACTCTGCACCTAAGACAGTTTATAATATCAAACAACCCAAACCAACCCAAACTAATGCATTTTCTGTGATGTCTGAACCAATCTATACTATTTGTGCCACATCCTACCAGAGTGGATTTTTTACATTCACAAATCGAGGATTTTATCGATGCAGCAAAAACTGAATGTTAATTTTGTTTTGAAAGGCCATATTCATTATTTAGTGAACGTCCAATACTATATTTAAACATACACGCGCACGATGCATCTAAAAGATGCTAAAAATAACTTAAGCAAAGCACTTGAACTGGTGTATATAATTTGTGACTTGCCTAAAGTTCATGGATGACCTAGCTGTTATACTCGTAGTGTGTATATTTAGTGTACGCTTATTATTAATAAAATGATGTTGACACAGAGCTGTCTCCTTTAGGATCACACCATTGTATTAATATATAATAGATTTCGTGTTGTATTATGTAACATCATTCATTAGAGGATCTGGAACATCGTTGTTTTTCCAAAATGGGGAGTGGAATAAAATCGCAAGTCTTCAGAAAAATACTTTATATATTTTTATACATATCTACAGCATTATGGCAAACGTAAATCTATGTATCACATTGGGCATTTTGGAGTTTTCTTCTCTTCTCGATCGTGGCATGAAGAGCTGGTTGTTCTTAACGTCTGAAATGAAAGAAGTAGTCGATTACTTTTGATTTTACATGACGTCCAATATGCTTACAATTATGTGATCAGTAAATTAGTCTATCTGAATCAGCCGAATCCTTCATTTTGGTTACCATGCCTTGTAGTGTTGGCCTTTTAGATTAAGCAGGTATAATATTTAGTATGTCTTCATTGGGCTCCGCGATACAGGGCCAGAGCCTAGTGCGGAAACCGCTGCCAACTACTGTAACTTTTGTAAACCAACTAGTTGTCCTATTATGTGTGTAGTTTTTTTTTTTTTTTATTTGCTTCTATATGTTATATTTTTACAGTGTGGCTACTTGTAAGTGGCCTCTATTGCACCGCCACAACATTTTCCATTATGTCCAAAGGTTTAACTGGTAGAGAATGCCTTATGGCATTAAGTTCACCTTTTGTATTAGTTTTACTAATGTGCAATAAAGTTTAAATAAATAAATAAATAAAATATTATTTGTATGACTGTATTCTGCATATTTTTCTGGTAAATAAACATTATTCTTATTCTTATTCCTATAAGCAGGTAGTGCGTAATTCATATTGTTTTTATCCAATTAATTGATCTATTATGTCTGACATATCTGTTAGGGAAATGTTTGGAAGTAATTTTGTCACTGTTATTGGTAACTGATAAACACCTGATAAAAAGATATCCTCATGTTCCTTCCTATGCTACAAAAATATTGAAGACCTCAAAAATATTTAAACAGAATGGACAGTGTAAGCACTCACCCGTATCCGCTCTTGTATCCCGCCGCCGGCCTCGCGCTTGCGCTGGCGCTAGCCTTAG